>JAHBMJ010000067.1:39577-57465 GCA_018398765.1 Chromera velia | reverse complement strand
TATATATATATATATATGTGTGTGTGTGTGTGTGTGTATGTGTGTGTATGTGTATGTATGTGTGTGTGTGTGTATGTGTGTGTGTGTGTATGTGTGTGTGTATGTGTATGTGTCTGTTTGTTTTTAGAAACACGTGTGCATTGTACAACACCCCAAACAACAGTTGTTCAGGTGTTGTTCTAGAAAATAAAAAATAAAAAAAAACTAATTAGGTTCTTTGTCCATGCAATTTTCTTTTTTTTTTCTGTTGTTATGGGGAGCTTAGGTATCAAATTTAATGGTAAAGAATGATACACAATAAATTTTTGATATAAATTATCGAATTTAATCCTCTGTCCGCTTTTATCGTTATAGCAGTCAGTTGGACTCAGTCCTTTACCTGCCTGGAAGTACCTAGAAGTTCACTCGCACGAGACCACATCCTGACTGGATAAAAATTAAGAAGGAAAGAGGGGGGGGGGGAGGAAAAGGGGGAACAAGATCGAAACAAACACGGCAAGATCATTGTTTACGTCCAAACACTGTTGAGCTCAGAGATTGCATATCAGAAGTGGAGGAGGATGGTCACCCCTGTCTGTGCAGCTGATCGAGTACCACATCAAACAACTTAAAAGCCCCCCCAACTTGTGTGCAAACCAAACCTTTCAATCATATAATCAAGAAAAAAAAAATAATTAAATTTTAAGCCAAATTTTCTTTTTTTTTTCTTTTATCATGGGGAACTTAGGTATTAAATTCAATGGTAACGAATGATAGACAATAAATTGTTGACATAATTTGTTACTGTATATTATGCACACCCAACGATTTGAGTTGTTCTAGGAGTTGTTATATGGAACATCTTCGACAACCTGAGGTTCTGATTGCATCAGATCAAGCATGCAAAAGAAGAAAAAGAACAGGACCTCTATCTCTTTTCAATCAAGCCGTCGGGACATCATAGAGTCAGAAAAAAGCGGGCTCTGACTCCTGCATCCATGGAGCACGACGTGCTGCTCTGTTTTAGATAGAGTCACGGTACGTCTTTCATTTGCAAGTTCTTTCCCGCCTACCGAGCTCTGTCCACATGCATTTGTGTCAAGCAGGGAGCGGGAAAAAATAGTCTGCGTACGTCCAATCGAGCCTGCCTTCCTGGAGCAGACAGACAGAGGTGGAACATCGGAAACCGGCCCATCTCTCTCCATTCTTTTCAGCGAGTGTGTTCCCCCCCGCCCGTCTTCTCCCCTACATCCATACCTTGAGAAAAAGTGACATGAATCAAAGTTGTGGAAAGAATCCATGCTGACAACAACCAGACAGACACAGGCTCTGTACCCGACAAAAAAAAAGTCAGGTCAAGACGACGAAGCGGGGGTGAGGTGACCCATGCGTCGACCCGTCTGACGGGTCTGGACGGACGTCCTTTTTTTGTTTGCATGCAGAATCCCGAATTCCTGAGTCTCCGTCTCGTGATGGCATTCATGCACTTCCATTCGAGTTCCGTTGCGTGCATTCTGTAAATTCTCTTCAGCCTTTCAAAGGATGGCCGTGACCAAGGTGATGTCGTCGATGTATTTTCGGGGAGCCATCACGGGGTCTCTGATCCATCTGCACACACACACACACACACACACACACACAGAGAGAGAGAGAGAGGCAAATGGGAGGGAGACACAAGCAAAAACGCACGCACGCACGCACGCACGCACGCACGCCCTCTCTGACACACAAACAGTCTCGCATACGCCCACACAAGCGCAGAAAGAGAGACGGGCCACGTGGAAAGGCGGGCAGGCGGGCAGGCTGGCAGAAGGTGTCTGTCTGTATGAGGGAGGGAGGGAGAGAAGGAGCGAGGGAGCGAGGGAGGGAGGGAGGGAGGAGAAACCAGAAAGAAACGAGAGGAGGAGCAGGGCCCCATGGAAGACGGACGGGCGTTCGAACACCTTTTTTTCGCGTGCGCATGAGGGATGCACTTTTTTTTCTTTTCTTTCTCCTCCTGCTCACTCACTCTCCCTTGCCATTGATACTCGCACCTCATTTCATGTTTGGCTGCCTGCCTGCCTGACCACCCCTTTCTTTCTCTGTGTGTATGTGTGTGCGTGTGCCAGTTTGTGTTAATGCATTGACATGACAGAACTGTCCTTTCCTTCCTCACCTGGTCCACGCCTCTGCTGCCAGTCTGTTGGTGGCGTCTTGCAAGACCCCCCCCTGCAGTCCTACCCGAATGCTCTGGAGAGAGGCCTGTGAGCGAGCGAGCGAGTCACGAAAATGTACACTTAAATTCGTGCGTGTATGTCTGTGCACATACATTGAACGTGTAGAATATTTTGTCTGATCTGAAGAGTGTTCAGGAGATGGGAATGCAGCGGTTGACAAAGCCTAGGGAGACGAATAGAAAAAAAGGTAACTTTCTGACTCACTCAACACAGACGGAACTGACGACGAACACTTTGAAGGAAAAAAACACTTGCATGCGCATCCTCCAACAAAATTCATCTGAGCCTTCTGTCTTCACTCCACGTTGGCTCAATCGTCTCTCCTCCATTCTTGGAATCCTTCCTTCTCTTCTTTCGTCCTTCCTTTTTTTGTGCCACAAAGGAGCCGGGTCGGTCGGTCACACAAAGAGACAGAGAGAGAGAGAGAGAGAGAGAGGCACGCAGAGATCGATCGATCGACCATGCAAGACTCACAAACCCACCTCCAGATCCATGAATTGCCACACACCGTCCGACGCCAGCAGGAGCACAGAGCCCGGAGGTGCGGGGTGAAATGCAACGTCGGGCACATGGGAGAGGCCGCTCGAGACAAACGCCGTGTCTCCGAAGGACCTGCAGGCAGGCAGGCAGGGAGGCAAGCAGGGAGGCAGCGAGCGAGATTGATTCAGAATTAAATGCACAGCCAATCTGTATGAGTGTGCACCATGCAGCATCATAACAGCATCAATCTGTATGTACAGCATCAAAGCAGAGGGAAAAGTGGACGAGAACGAGGGCTGAGCGGCAAAAGTTAATTCCTCTTTTTGTCTGCGGCCTGGTGACGGAGAGACGTCTGCGGTCGAACATTAACTTGCAAACTCGACGGTGACAAGTCCATTGTCTGTTCCGCCGTGTCTGTATGAATCAGTGTATTTCTCTGTGTCTGGGAATATGTATACACGTTTGCACGCCTGCATGTATGTAGACAGGCAAGTCTGTCTGTCTGCCCGTCTGTATAGATGTATGTATGTATGTACGTATGTATGTATGTATGTATGTATGTACGCAAGCATGCATGTATGCGTGTAGATATGCACGCCTTTCTGTATGCATGCATAAATACATCTGTCCTCAACCTAGCACACTCTTCTCGATGACCTACCTGCTCAAGGCAACACCGTTCTGTCGGGGGGACGCCCAAACACCCGACGAAAAGGATGTCGTTCGGACGAGCTGCGGGTGTAGCTGCGGCTGCGAGTGCATTTGCGTTTGCTGATCCTCGTCGTCTTCCTCGTCCTCCTCTTTCTTGAGAAGTCGCGTGCCGTCAGGAGAGATTTTAGCTCGGCAGACCCTCAATCTCTGGAGCTCCTTCGGTGTGTCCGGAAAGTGATCCTCTGTTAGCTCTTGGAACACGGGGCGCGTGTCTGCACGCCCACAGGTAGGCAGGCAGGCAGGCTTGCATACTCCTTCGTTTGATTGATGCACGCGCATGCATGTACTAGAAAGAATATCTATCGAAACGGTCCCGAGACATGTTGACGAATGATCTGATCTGAAAGTACACAAAGGGCATTAAAGCGTATTGCGGCGTCTGTCAGCTCTAAGAAGTGACTTTGTGCGTTCGTCTGCGTGTAGAAAAAGAACCGAAAAAAAGAAGGAAGCAAAGACACACACACACACACACACACACACACACACACGCAGAGAGAGAGAGAGAGAGAGAGAGAGAGTACACGGGAGGTTCATGGGGCAAGGAGAGAAGAGAAAAAATGAAGAAAGGCAGCAGGAAAAGAGGAAGGGACGGGCAGCGCAATGAATCTGGTAGAGTTCCGCGGTCACGTCTTGCGCTATCATGACAATGTGTAAGAATTACACACAAGCTATTGTGTCTTGAAAAATGTGCATTGATGCATTTGTGTGTTGCCTTTTCATTTTCTGTCCCCCTCACCAGGAGAGAGCTCAGTGTTCCACCGAGACGGTTTGCAGACACCCAGGCCGAGGGCGGCCCTGGAGTCTCCAATGTGTGCCACCGCAATCCTCTGCAGTCCCTTCCAGTGGAGCACAACCGTTGCAGTGGCACCCGAAGTCTCCACCTTCAGGCCTCTCTGCTCACAGAGGTCTGCCTGGGCCTCCTCAAAGGCTTGGGTGAGGAGACGGCAGACGTGCTGCTGCCACACGCCGAGATCTGGACCCACCGAAGTCCTGTGCCAACTCGCAGCACTGCATGCATTCACACGGATCGATATTCAGTTTCTTCCATCGCAGCAGGCCCAAACAGATGCAAGTGCGAAGAGGAATCTGTGTCTGTATTTGTTTGTGTTCATGCGTGCGTACGTGCAGTCCTTTGCCGTCTTTCGGTTTATGAAAGAACTGGGGTCACAAAAACGTCTCATGGACCCATAGGATAACGATCTAGCTCCAATGACTTTCTCCATTCACAAGAACGGCAACTCAGCACAAGAATCCATCAAGAGCTTCGGAGGACTTCCACGTCTCGAGTGATCGATACATCCATGTCTGATTGAGAGCACAAAAGAGAAAAGAAAACATGAACTTCGATCCATTGGCTCCCTCTTCCCTCTCTTGCGCCCTTTGGGGAAATGTCCTCCCTCGAGAGGAGAGAGGGGGGAGGAAGGCACATAAAAAAGGAACAGGACAGGACCTTCCCTCCTCCCCATATAAAACAAAGCACAGAGTCATCGCATTCGCTTCCCGCTCACAAACCTACCCACCCACCGACCCTTTCTCCCCCTCACTGATGCACTCACTTTTCGATCAGGAATGCCATCAGCCGGGCGCTCACGAAATTTGCAACTTTCTGTCCGTCTTCTCCTGCACATGTCCGTCAATTCTGTCAATCAAGCAGCGCTGCCTCTCGCTCTATCACTCCAAAAGAGCATAACGCACACACACACACACACACACACACACACACACAGAGAGAAAGAGAGAGAGAGAGACGGACACACACACACACTCTCTCTCTCACACACACACAAGTGTTCACATGCATACGCACTTAAAAGTCTCCTCTTCCTTCCAGCAAGCAGTACGCAGCAAAGCTATGTCAGCAACCAACCACCAATAATGCATACAAATAAAGAAAAAAACTTATTTCCTCAGGTGTGCCGATAGACAGAAAAAGTTTCCGGTAGACAAATGTACACAGAAAGTCGGACAGACTACATGTTCTTTCTGCTTCTACACACAGAAAAAAGAAAGACACATGGACCGACAGATCGAAAGATAGATATGCAGACAGAAAGAAGGACAGAGAGACAGAAGTGCAGACAGAGAAATACACCAAAAATGTGAAAGACATCAAGACTAGAAAGACAGAGCTACTCTGGTCCACCTTCTTCGTCATGTGCCGGCCACACAATAGACATGCAATCAGATAAACAAGAGAGAGAGGACAAGAGCAGAGAAGAGAAGAGAAGAGAAGAGAAGAGGGGGGGAAAAACAAAGGACGAAAGAAAAAGGTTAGAAGGACCCTACTGCAATCCTCCTCCCCTTTCTTTCAGGCAGGCAGAGCTTCCCCCAGATGGATGGATGGATGGATCAGTTCATCATCTTTCTTTCAACCAGACAGGCAAAGAGGGGGGACAAGGGCCGAGAAAAGAATGGAAGAAATGAAAGCAACACGCAAAGACACACAGACCCAAGAAGGAAAGAAGGAAGGAATCACCTACCATGTCCGTCAAAGACTGCGAATGCAGAGTGTCCCGGAAGGCTGCATTGCAATTAGGAAGGAAGGAAGGATCGAGGGAGGAATCATGCATGCATGCCTGTGGACGTACAAACTGGCTGTCACAATTCGCGTGGTAATTCGCGCACTGTCATTTGTCCGTATATACGTACACCCGCTTCGCGTGTTTATGAGTCAATTTTTTTACATCGGCCTGTACATATGTACTGTATGCGTACATAGATCCGTCCCTGAACTTGAATGCTTCGCTCAAACGTGCGAGTCTACCGCTGGTGTGGAACGGGTCCCTGCATGCCACTTGAGTGGGAGGCACATGATGGGTGCTTTTTCTTTCTCTGCATGTCTTGCTACGGGATGCGGTATCGATTTATATAGTCTGTACGAAATTCTTGTGTGCATGCATGAATGCAGACGGACAAACGGACGGACTTGAGAATGAAGAAGTCGTCCTGGTTCTCTTTGACAGGATTCTTCTTTGCTCCCTTGGAACCTCTCACGGAGGACCACGCAGCTGTGCAGTCAGTCAACAGAAGGTCGCTCGTCGTACCCGTTTTCTTTTGCTGCAGGCAGAGATGCATGCAGCAGACAGAAAGGCAGGCAGGCAGACAGACAGACAGACAGACAGACAGATGAACAGATAGACAGACAGGCATCAAGTAGTGCACCACCATGCCGGCATAAATTTTGATATTAAGTTTCTGTGAACTCTGTAGAGAGGCACGACTTCCAAACATGCGCGTGCATGCATGCACTTCCTCTCTCTCTCTCTCTCTCTCTCTCTCTCTCTCTCAATCACGCACATGCAGTTAAATTCGATCGACCGACGACGTACAGTTCCTGGGTCCTCTGTTCCCTTCTTGTCCATTATCCCGTAGATGCACTCCATTACTTTCGGCCTGCAGACAGACAGACAGACAGACAGACAGACAGAAAAAGGGAGGAAGGGATAAAGGAAGGGAGGAAGGAAGGGGAGAAAGTCAATTCCACTGTTGGAGAGTCTGTTTCTGCTTCTGTCTGCCGGTTCTCTCATTGCTTCACATCTAGCTATCTTCTGGGAGGGAAATGAATTCATTTTTGTTGTTCTTCCACCCATACGTGCACGTTTGTCTCTCTGCCCACCTGCCTGCCTGCCTGTATGTGTGCAAGCTGTGCCACCCCAGTTTCTTCGAAAAGGGGGGAAACCAATGAGCCAACACACCTGGCGTCCTCAGAAGGGATCCGAACAAAGCCGTACGGGTCCTGCGCATGTTTGTCCAAAGAGGCAGGGAAAGCAGGCATGCAGCCAACATATCCATCCGTCTATCCGTCCATCCATCTTTCCATCTTTCTTTCGAACCATTCATTCATCCAACCACTCATATGGGCGCACATATATACAAGTTTGCGTCGATTTATTGGGAGTTTTCGCATGACAACTTGACATTCTCATACGTCACTCAGTCCTTTTACTTGTTCTACCCCAGGGTTCGCCTCTCCCCTCCTGCAAGCGGGCTGCGGGGCCCAGAATGCCCTCAAGTCAGCGAAAGAAAAGATTTCACACTCATGCATGCATATCATCCGCCCGTGTGGGCGAACAGCCCCCACCTCGATTCTGGACAAAAAATTTGTCTTTGCACATTCATACAAACCAAAATTCACGCAAGCGGAGCGTTGACTCTCTTCCCGTCCACACCAGGACGCACGCACTCCCTACTGATCGACTGTGCAACTGACCCCCTGGCTCGAACAGGACCCCCCGCACGCCCCTCCAGAGTGACACTGCCCCATTCTGCCCCTGCTGGGTATATGAGCCTTCAGTCAATCAGTCTGACACACAGATAGAGGGACCGCAAAGAAAGCTTTGTTCCTCTTTCCTTTCAGCCCGCTCTGCTTTTCCCGGTTGACTCTCGATCGCTTTCTACCCACTGCATGAGATTGAAGGCCCTCTCGTGCGGATGCCTCATTTATGTATAGTGCATGCAATAGGCATCCATTAGTCCATTAATTCATATGCATGCAGTGCATGGAAATCTATACAACAGGGTGGGCGCGCATTGCGCGCCGAGGTATTTCGGATTCGTTACTGCGTACGAACGGATCGAGTATAGGCGGAAGCATTAATACACAAACTTTGTGTTTTGTCACGGTGCTGCATGGCCAAGTGGATGACGCAACGCTTGTACGGCGGCAATGTACGCGGTTATTCGGAACCGTTGCACCTGGCGCGCAAACGTGTCATTGAACCATCCACGGCAGTGTCGTTCGATCCCGTTTGAGAGGTTCACCAGTTGACCTCCCGCTTGACTGAAAGTTGGAAGCTTTGGAAGGGCTTCTAATCAAAATTCTGAAGGCAGTTCGGCCTGATTCAGTGTATAAGTGCCCATTCACCAAGCAACAGTCGCTCCATTTGTAGGAGACGGCACTCCTTCTCGAGTAGTTACCGCAAACAATTGAGGAGATATTGAACACCACTTGCGGAGATCTGGAAGATGTCTGCCGACGTTGAAGGTCGTGAGCTTGTGGTGCTGAACTACGAGGAGCTTCTGAGTGCGGAGACTTCTGAAGATCTGAGACAGAAGATCGAAAGGGTTCGTGGAGTTCGGTGTGCATCATGATCGATGTGCTTCGGTGGGCAAAAGAATCTTTGTCCACTCTCTGTACCTCCCTCTCTTCCAGTATCGGCTCCACGCTCACCCTAGTAGGGTTCCCTTCAATTGGCTTCCTTCTTATTCTTTCCATACAACATCGTTGATGCTTTGCAAGATCCGTCTCCATACCCCCTCAGCCGTCTCCAATCAACCATTGTCCTCTTGGCCCTCCCTTTATTTTGTCCACCCGCCTCCACTGTCCAAAGTGCACCCCTGCTATCCGTATTTTCATGTGTTCCTGACAGAGACCGTGCAAGGATGCGGGCTTCCCTAATCTTTCGCCAACTATTTCACTCCCCTCCTACCTCCCGGTTTCCGTTTCTTCCCTATCTCCCCCATCATGTCACAACCTCGCCTGCAGGCCTACTCGTTTGGGGGTCTGGGGATTCTGGCAGTTCGCGGGGTTCCGGATCTTCTGGATGCCCGGAAGGAGTGTCTGCCCCTTGCCTTCAAATTTGCCTCCCTCCCCGAGGCCGTGAAGGAGAAGTACGTTCACTCCGAATCCTTCTTCTCCTTCGGGTGGTCCCATGGGAAAGAGAAATTGGAGGTGGGCACGTGCATTTACTTTCATACAGAATTCTTTTCCATACAGAAAGTAAGTACTTCTCCTTCGGGTGGTCCCATGGGAAAGAGAAATTGGAGGTGGGCACGTGCATTTACTTTCATACAGAATTCTTTTCCATACAGAAAGCAAGTACTTCTCCTTCGGGTGGTCCCATGGGAAAGAGAAATTGGAGGTGGGCACGTGGGCTAGCGCCGCGAGTAAGATGAAGGAAAGCGATCAGACGAAGGGTCACAGAGACTCTCCGTGCTTCGTGCGCCCCCTCTCCTCTTGCTTTCGTTTTCTTCGCTTTCTGTTTCTCTTTTGTTCATTCATGAAGAAGCACGGGACAGGATAGTAGGGGACTGAATGCGTTGCATATGGGCATATGTTGCTGTCTTGCATGAAGCTGTATTTCTTCCTCACGATTGTACCTCCGCCGCGAATGAATGAGTAAAAGATGAGAAAAAATAAATAAATGAATGAATGCAGGGAAAACCAGATTTGAAGAAGGGAAGCTACTATGCAAATCCTGTGCTGGACAGACCCGTCCGTCATGTTCTCCTTCTTTTCTTTTTTCCTTCTTCGTTTTCGTTTCGTTTGGACGTTTTCTTTGGCTGTTTCCTTGCTTGCTTGCTTCTCTCTCTCTCTCTCTCTCTCTCTCTCGCTCTTACTCTCTCTCACTCTCTCACTCTCCAATTTCCTTCCCCGCCTGGGCGACTTGGGCTTCGTTTTCTTTATAGCTTGTGTTTGGAGCTCGGAGGATGTTTGCATTCCAGCCACTTTTGTTCCACCTTCCTTAAAGTTGCTTCTGTTGTCTCGTCTCGTTTCTCTGCCTGCCTCTCGGCGGCAAACTTAGAAGCAAAGCATGAACGCGCCCTGCGGTGCCCAGATAATTGCGCGCGCTTGCGTAAATGTCCGCACACGTGACTGCATGCATGCGTGCATGGTGCAGTATGAAGACGAGAAAATCATAAGGGATCACTCCTCTTTTGCCCACCCGAACATCTGGCCCTCAGAAGAGGACTGCCCGGGGTTCGAGAAAGCGTTCAAGAGACTCGGAGGCTTAATTGTCAAGACAGGAGAGTTCCTGGCAAGACACTGCGACGCGTATGTCTCAACCCAATTGGTTAAGAGAGGTGGAGACGCGGCCAGAAAGGACGTGAGTCTTGTGGATGTGGTGACGAAATGCAGGTGTCATAAAGCGAGACTGCTCTACTACTTTCCGAGGGATACTGACGAAGAGGATGACGAGGGAGAGGAAGAGAAAGAGAAGAAAGACGACATATCAGGATGGTGCGGGTGGCACAACGACCATGGATCTCTGACGGGACTGGCCCCTGGTCGGTCGGTCGGTTGGTCTGTCTCTCCCACTCTCCCCTTCCTTCCCTGCCTCTTTCTCTTTCTCTCCGCCCCCACCTTTCTCCGGTCTCTCCATCTCTCTGTGTCTGTGACGCGTTTCCCTTCACCATGCACATTTGCAAACATGGCATGTGCATTCGATCTCACTTGCATCAAGTGTGGTTCACATCAGATGCACGTACGTGAAGGAAGCGTGTGAGGCAGGAACAGGGTGATCTCCCTCAGATCTTTTTCTAGTGCCGCTTCTCTCTGTGTGTTTTCTTTTTTGTTTGTGTTTACGCGCACGTCCTGTTCTGAATGTGGATGATGGTCTTGTTTGTTTTTCTGCAAGAATGCGATCTAGCTCATGCATTCTTGCCTGCAGGAATGTTCTTCAACGAGAAGGGGGAGGAAGTCGAGTGTCCCGATGCGAAGGCAGGACTGTATGTGAAGTCCCGGACAGGAGAGGTCGTGAGGGTGGTGACTCCTCCGGGATGTCTGGCGTTCCAGATTGGGGAGGCTGAGCAGGTCTGTCTGTCTGTCTTTCTGTCTGTCTGTTCGTCTGTGTGTCTTTCTGTCTGTGTATTACTTGTTTGGAGTCCAATACGCTTTCTTTTTTTCTCTTTTTGTCTTCTTTTTCTCGTAGCAGAGGATCAACGTGTGAACCCAGTGATCACGTGAAAGTATTGACTCGGGCTCACTCTTCTTTTTCGGCTGTCTTTCTCTGTCTTCCTCTGTCTGTGTGTTCGTCGATACGTCTGTCTGTTTCTCTCTGTCTGTCTCCCTGCGTTCCCTCCCGGCTGTGTGCTCTCTCTGTTTCTCTCTCGCTGTCCGACGCACACGCGCGCGTGTGCGTGTGCGTGCGTGTGTGTGTGTGTGTGTGTGTGTGTAGATTCTATGCTGGATTTGTTTGTCTGCATGGGCGCATGAACGAACGAACGAATGATTGATCGAACGATTGAATGAATGAATGCAGTTGATGACAGGGGGGATTCTCCAAGCGACTCCCCACTGCGTGCGTCCGCCCTCAAAGAAGGGAGTCTCCAGGAGCACGCTGGCGGTTTTCATGGAACCTGAGTGGGCCCACCTTGTGGCCGCCCCAAGAGGAATCGACGACACTGAATTGAAGAGAGGGGCCAACGGCGAGCTGCTGCCCCCTGGGGTTCCTGCTCTTTTGTCGAGATGGAAGGAGGGAATGGACTTTGGGGAATTCACAGAGAAAACACTGGGAGCGTACTACTAGCTGCACAAACCATCTGCGATGGAAAGCTTTCGTCATCTTCGTGCGCTGTCGACTCTATCACTAGCTCTGCCGCTCAAGTTAAGAGACAAAGAGAGAGGAAGGGAGAGAGAGAAAGAGAGAGAGAGTCGGAGAAGAAAGAAAAAATCCTCCACCGGAACGAAGTCAACGAAGTAAGGAGTTAACGAAAACGACAAAAACAGTCGGGATGACACAGCAAAAAAAAAAAAAGATTTGTTACCTGAAAACTGTAGCAAGAATATCTGAAAATGAGAGAAACCTCAAAAAAGCATTGAGGGAAGCTTCAGCCTTCAGACCATGAAATATAGTCAGTGAAATACGAGCTTTGCAGTAGATGAGAATCCGTCTTAAACACTAGCTTAAACTGACTTATGCCAGATACTATGAGGCATTAGGAAACTTAAATGTTGCCTAGAATTAAGCTTCTAGTATATACTAAACAAAATCTGCGTAAATACAGGACTAGATAAGAGAGTTAAACACCTACAAAAACTAAAAAATCTGTAGCATATCCTAAAGTTAAATCTAAATTTAGTCATAAAAAATGGTAGCTAGACGACCAGCTAGATGATTAATTAACTAGAAAATATGAGGTGTAAAGCTCAAGTCTAAAAAGCTTCAAAAGTTAAGTTCTTAAATTTATGTCATATTAAACCTTAGATTAAACTGTCATTAAGATTCAACTTACTAGCTTTATTATTATAGGATGGGATAGAATAGGATTAAGGTCTGGAGGATTGGTCTCCTGCCTTAATGCCGAGCGTTCGACGTACGGCGTGCAGGAAAAACGCATACATGCGTCGGACCATTGCTCGCTTTGTCATAGTCAAAAAACTATGGTTGGGAAGTAGATTACGAAAAATAATAACATGATTTGTTCACAGGCAGTAGCATGTAACCATGCATTGATCACACTTCCCAATTATTTTTTAAACATCAATCATTACTATAATGACACAGCATCCCTGCGGCATGTTGCATACAATGTTTCATTTATAAAACTAGCTGCAAGTTGAACATATGGATGGGGTGTTTACCAGCTACACTGCTTCATGAAGTCATCGCCTTTGTTTACGTTTCTTTGTACATGTGCACCATTAGTCGTCCAAACAGTTGCATTCCCAACTTGAAGGTGAAATAAAAACAAATGCACGGATCGAGAGCTCAGGATTCTTAACATGCAATGCAACTCATTGAAGCTGCAGATTGGAGGGCCCATGCAGCGATGACGCCAGAGCTCTCTCTCTCTATGCACTCCAGCCCACTTTCTGTTTCCCCTAAACTTTTCGATTCCACCTCGGTCCGTCTGCATGCAGTGCCCCTGACTGACTGTGTGTCTGTCTCTGTCCGATGCATTTGTTTCTCTCCCATGCAGCGTGTGTGCGTTTGAAGTTTGATCTTCTTTCATTGACCGTTTGCCTTCCTCGATCCCCCTTCGTCACCTTCTCTTATTCTTCTCTTCTTCTTCTTCTTCTATGACCCATTCATTCACCCTTGTCGTCCATTCGATCGACTCTCTCTGCTACCAAACAACCGTCGCGAATCTCGATCCTTGCAAGATTCTGGTTCAGCCGAATTAATTATCCATTACTCACTGCAGGGAGAGGACGAAAGTGAAACAGAGAAAAGGGAAGAATGAAAACAGACGAGCGAGAAACAAGAGACCGTCAAAGGACAGAAGCGGAACTAATGATCGAGGGCAGATGACCTTCTCCCTCCTCGTACTTTCCAGGCCATCCTTTCCTTTAATTTCCTTCTGTGCTCTATTCAAGAGGGTCAATTCCTCAAATCAATATGCCTTCCAAGCACATTTGCAAAGATTCTTGCATCCTCACGCGTGAATGTTGTCATACAATCATGCAAAGATTTTCATCCATGCATCCATTCATTCATTCTTTCTTTCTTTCTTTCTTTTTCTCTTTCCGTCCTGTACCTTCCTTCCCTGTCTGTGCACACAATGCATTCTCTCTTTCTCATTCAGGCCCTCAGTTTCCTTTCTCCTTCTCCAAATAACCCTCCCCTCCCCTCCACTTGATTCTCTTTTGTTTTCTGATGATTCCTTCTGCAATTGATCCCTCCCTGCGCCTCTCTGCGCCTCTCACTTCCTCCCTCCCTCCCTGCGCCTTCTTTCTGTTTGTTTCACGCGCTGGCTTCTCTTCCTCCCTCGTCGTCTCCCTGCAGAAACGATGGAAGGAAGGAAAGACGGAAGGAAGGAGGGAGGGTGAGTGCACACTTGTACATACACGATTAATTAATTCAAAATCGTCTCATTGTACAAAAACATTACATCCACAGCAGAACAAGGACACATATACGTACTTGTACAGACGCTCTATCAGTGCAGCAAGCATTCAACCTGTGCAAAAAGCAGCCAAACACCAAACGCAGGCATGCAACGCAACGAAACGTAGACGAATGGAAACGCATCGAAACATGCATGCATACAAGCCGGGAGGCAGGCAGGCCGAGGGGCAGGCAAAGATGGCAGGGGCAGGCACTTGGGATGTTGTACGTCTTGTGCGTATCCCTGCAGGATTGGCCGGCGACTGCGTACATGCACGTATGAATGAAGTCATGCATAAGCATCGTCGTATGTGGCCGTGCACGGTCGAAAGAACTGACTCACCGACTGATCTTCCGCCCGCGGTTGTCGGGGGAGCGTCCTCTGAGGTGGGGCGGTGGGTCCGTACTGCATTCATTCATTCATGCACATACATACGGACATATACATACATACATGAAGGGATACATGCAGACACATGAACGTATGTGCTTTTTAAGTTTCACGCCCCACTTCCTTCCACTTGTTCATGAAGCTCCCATGGATGCAGGAACCTAACCGCGCACATTCCTCTCAGGAGCGCGTGTGAGCCTGTAAGGCTTCCACAGGGAGAGGAAAAAGATGACAAACCAAGATAACAGGCGATATGCACAAATGACCATCAAAAGACCTCTGTGTGTGTGTGTGTGTGTGTGTACATGCCTGTCCTTCTCTGACCTTGAATCGGTCCGCCTGCATTTTGGCGATTGCGGCCGTTCGTCTGAGTTCTTCCTCCATTCGTTTCTGCGCTCGTTGTTTGGTCGTTCATACGGAGAGGGAGGAGGGAGACGGAGGGGCATGCAGAGAGGAGATGACATAAGATGAGAGAAGAAGCAACCAGTGAATGAGTCGACAAAAGCATGAGATCGGAAGCTACCCATCCCTCAGAATTCATCACATCAATGCATGCATGTGAGTGTTGGCGCAGGGGGGGTGGAGGACGCCACAAATCTTTTCTTTGTGCTTCTGTCCACTAGTTTTCTGTCCCTTCTCTTTGTAGTCGGCGGGCTTTCTCTCCATTCGACGCACTCATTCTACCAACGTGCACATCGACCCGCAGGGGGATATTTTTCTAGCAGTGATTGCAACAATGAATGAATGAATGAATGAATGAACGAACACGATCGACTGACCGTCCTCTCCTTGTCGAATGAGTCGTCCTGTTGGTTGTTTCTCATCGCTGCCTGTTCCTGACGCTTGAATTCTTCCCGGAGGGGGCCGAAGACAGTCTGATGATCGAATGAATGAATGAATGAATGAATGAATGAATAAATGAACAGATGAAGCGAAGTCACAAACAAGCATGTACCTCCTTCAAGTGGACTTTTTGCATGGACTTCCATTCTTTTTGCATGTATTTCAACTCTTTTGGAGTCTGTATGTAGATGTTCCCTTCATGCACTTCCAAGTCTGTACGAACACCCGTCCCCATCTGATCGAAGTTCGAAAGATCAACATGCATTCGTTGAGTGATTGGTCGTTGAATTAATCAAGAGGGCATGTCTGCATGATGATACTAAGATTCCCGCTATTGAAACAATAGCATGAGCTTAGGATCCTCATTCAAACCTGCATCCGGGGAGAATGCGTCTCACTGAAAGAGAAACTTGACCGACGATCCACTGAAATGCATGCTTAAGATCCATGGTTCATGAAAATGCTCATGACAACTTGGAAGTGATCTCCAGTCTCTCCAGCGCGTTTCGCAAAATCGATCATGCAAACGGAAACTCGCTTTTTGTTCTCTCTCTCTCTCTCTCTCACACACACACACACACACATACACACACGCATACCTACGTATGCCAACGCAGGACATGAAGTTTAAAAGAGAAGTGAAGGGTGACCAACCGTCTCCATGTGTTCTCTCTTCCTCTCCAGCGCCTGCTCAAACACTTTTTCGTCTGTGAGGGTCTCCCTGACTGCCCTGATGCGGTCTCGCTCCCTCTCTTGTCTCTTTTCCTTCGTTTCCTTCAAGTGCTTTGACAGAGCTGCTCCCTTCGCCTTTGCCTGCATGCATGCATTCATTCGGCTCATTCGATCGATCACCATTGCATCGCTTAGTTTTGGAATCTATGGATATAAACCGCACACACATGTACGGACATGTGAAATGTACATATCAGTGTCGTTGCCCGCATACACGCAAATTCTTTTAAAACAGTAGAATCAATCTCGCTAATACACTTTTACACACACACACACACACACACACACACACACACAGAGAGAGAGAGAGAGAGAGAGAGACCTACCTCCCTCCCTACCTACCTACCTACCTACCTCCATTTTGAGATTGTACAGCTTGTCCCTTCCCTGCTGGAGCTTTCCTCTGATTTCGTCCTTGAGGGTCTCCGTCTTCTTCTCATTGGCTGTGTCCAGCGCGGCCAGTCTCTCTCCGATTTGCCTCATCTTCGTCTCGTCTCTCTGACGGGCGGCATTCGCCTGCATGGATTCAATTTAATGGCCTGGTGGAAATCAGTCAGTCAGTCAGGCAGTCAGGCAGGCAGGCGGATGGACGGCTAGACACACACGCACACACAAACACACGCACTCACACAGACAGACACATAGACACATAGACACATAGAGACACACACACACACACACAGAGAGAGAGAGAGAGAGAGAAGAGAGCGAGAAAGGTACAGGGAGCCTTCTGGTTGCTCTCTCCGTGTGAGATAACTAGACGAACGAAAGGACGACCCATGCAACCACTCGATTGCCTCTCTGAGGCAAGAAGCAATCAAACAGAATGGAAGGAAAGGGGCATGCATATTCATACACAAATGGAAGGAAGGACAGTTCCTGAAAACCGCAGAATGCATGCAGTCCCTCCGATCCGAACACCTGACTAGCTGACGGACATCCTTGATGATTCTATTGCGTGCGGCCTGTGTGCAGCTGTCCGATCTGAAGATGTTGTCAACGGCTTGCTCGAGCTGCACAGAGAGAGAGAGACTCATTCACCAGTCAGTCAGGCGGAATTCATCATGCTGGTTAGCAATCGGCGAGAGTACAAGAGAGACAGATCGACAAAGCTGCCTTGCCAATGAGATGGAAAGGGAATCCCACGTACAGATGCACTAATTTCATCTGTCTGTCTGTCTGTCTGTCTGTCTGTCTTTCTGACTGACTGAAAGACAAGGGAAAATACATTCTGTCTGTCAGCAGCCACCGCGCTCTTCTCGAGCTGTGAATGTGCTCAGAGGGGCAAAACCAAAATGGACCGTCAAACGAAACTGTGCCCGTCAGAAGGCATTCGGTTTGCCTGCTAAAAATCATGAAACTGTTTGTTTTCGGAACAGCGCATCTCTTTCTCTGCTTATTGACATTCTCGCTTCCTCCTCCAATGTTCGGCCAGGCAGGCTGCATTCTCTGACGGGTCTGGGCCCGAGGGTTTTGTTCTGCGAACTTGCCCAACAAACTGAGAGAAAGGGCCTGCTTCACCTTACAGAATATGCCACCTCCTTGTCCCCCCTCTTCCCTCTCTAACTGAGTTGCGATGAGTGGCATTCAACTGGATGCCGGTGGAGTGCTCCTCCTCTCCTCTCTGATGAAAGGCCCCCACCCTCCCTCCATCACTCCCTCCTTCCCTCCGTCCCTCTATACATCTATGCATCCCTCCATCCATGCATCGGACCTTCTCAAGTCTCCACTTTCGCAGCCGCACGGGAACCTTCTCCGCCCTTGAGAGCTCCTCTTCGGGAGGAAACTGCATGCACAGGGTGTGCATACACGCAACACAACACAGCGTTCGAAAGAAAGCGGATGCACAGGTGATTGCCGTGCATGCACAGAGAAATGTATCTATATATGACAGACATCAATTTCAAAACTTTGAAACGACCGCGTTCTCTCTCTCTCTCTCTCTCTCTCTATCTATCTATCTATCCGTGTCTCCCTCGCCCGCCT
>JAHBMJ010000067.1:0-29394 GCA_018398765.1 Chromera velia | reverse complement strand
TGTGTGTGTATGTGTGTGTGTGTGTATGTCTGTGTCTATGTATGTATGTGTGTGTGTGTGTGTATGTGTGTGTATGTGTATGTGTGTGTGTGTGTGTGTGTGTGTGCATGTGTGTGTCGGTGCATGTGTGTGTGTGTGTGTGTGTGTGTGGGTGTGTGCAGATCCAAAGAACCGGCAGATCATGCGGACACTCGAAGAGAGGGTCTCAAAGCAGAAAGACGTTCTCAAAGCTTACAAAGATCGTGTCCAGACATCCAAAAAGTCAGGGGGGGGGAGGGAGGGAGGGATCGATCGGTGCCTCGGTGAGGGCTGGGGGCTCAGAGATGGGGGGGAGGGTGAAAGGAAAGAGTAGGAGGACACTTTGTTCAGTTGCACCAGGTGGCCGGTGATGTGAGTGAGATGTTGGCTGGCTGTCAGTGAGAAAGTGAACATGGGAGAGGGAGAGAGAGGGAGAGATTGCAAGCAGGAGAGAATCAGAAGAATCAAGTGTAAAAAAAAAAATCGGATGCCTTCCGATGCTGCATGCCAATATGTGAACCACGCAGATTCGATACATCGCATGATGAACAAGCAGAAAGAGCAGCGCCATGCACGGGCGTGGAAGGAACGGAAGAGGGGGGCAGATTCACTGCGTGCGTGCGTGCGTGCGTGCGTGCATGCACCTACAACTGTTTAGGTCGATGAGGCGCACATATTTACACTGTGAAGGAGCCTGTGTGGTACAAGAGTTACCTGCATACATCAATAGCAGGTTTCTTTTCATTCCTCTTCATGTTCTATCAGCCCTCTCTTCTCGTTGTTTGCTTGTTTGTTTGTTTCTTTGTTTGATTGTCTGCAGGCAACAGGTCGTCTTTCAGTCTCTCCGCGACACCAGAGGGAGTTCAGCGGGCGAAGGCAAGGGAGAGTTGAAGGGGAAAAAGACGCACGGCGGGTCGTCGAGCTCCTTTCTGGATAGGACTCTGGGGGGACGGCCCAGACAGTCAGCTTTACAGCTTGCCAGGCAGGGGCATAGATAATTTTTTTTTTTTTCTGTATGAAAGTAAACGCAGTCAGCTTTACAGCTTGCCAGGCAGGGGCATAGATAAGGGCGGACAGGTCATACAAAGGTGACAAGAGTGATCCGACTCAATGTTTTCATTCTGACTTGGGCCGTGTGTTGTTCGATCATTATGTAAAATGCATGCACTTCTAAATGCACTTGCATTGGTATCATCTGCCACATAGCAGCTAGGAGTCTATTAACTTTTGCATGTGCCCCGTACTTGGCTCTAGACTTGGCTGCCCTTATATGGACGTTTTGGTGGACCCTAAGCTTCCTTACCCACAGTTTGCTTGGAAGGTGTCTTACACAACGGCCGCTTGTCGGCGCTTAAACGGCGTCGGGGTTAGCCTTTTTATAATCACCATATCATGCTAGATATCATGATGTTATCATTTATACAGATATAATGTGATGTAACGATGAGTCGTCGACGACGTTAAATCAGATAAAATTAAATAATAAATCTAGTTACATTGCGGGCCCCCTAGCTATTACCGGCCGTTAAAATATGTTTCTAGGCGTGATTTTTATATGGATTTATGAAACATTTTCATTAAATTTATCATAAATTCTATCATTATCATCATCTGATCATCATCACATCTTATTACCATTGGACCATAAATAGCCTGAGGTGTTTAGCATTAGGCAGAAACACCTAAGGTAGTTTGGTTATCTTAATTTCACCTGTTCTATAACTCGAGGAAACTGCATTTAAGATCCGTTTCTAGTATGTCCGCCTCTAGGTCCGTCTTACTCTTAATTTTCTATCCGTCTACACAACAGTGCAACTTATCTAGTAACTTATTTACTGTAGTAGTCGAATGTCTATGGCTCTATAAACTATATATATATATATATATATATATATACACACACACATATTTCCTGTTTGCATCAACAAACCTAGCCACAAACATAATACAGTACATTTGAAACACATGATTTGATAATATATTAATTAATTTTAATTCAAATTATTTTAACATAAATTTCAGATTTAATTTCTAGGTATCTACGTTTTGCAGCCGGTTTCAAACATTCAAGTCAAAAGATTTCACTCTTTGATGCTGCATGGTCGATCACTGCATGATACCAAAGTTGTCGACTTTGCTCACTGATCTGCTTTAAAAGTTTTTGTCGCTTTACACGCGTGACTCAGCATGCGCGTTTTGCGCATCCCACCAAGCGCACACGGGTAGTACGTAGTCAGGTCCAGCTCACAGCACAAGGAAACTGCCACCACAAATAAGATTGATCCCTCATCTGTGCACTTCGGTGGAGTCCAAGTCCATGCATGCCTTCCCTGGCCGGCACAGTGCATGACTGCCAAAGACTTCAGTTGCAGGCTTCCATGCATTTGGGTAAGAAAACGTTAATACCAAAGACTACAGTTGCATGCTTCCATGCATTTGGGTAAGAAAATATTAATGCCAAAGACTACAGTTGCATGCTTCCATGCATTTGGGTAAGAAAGTGTAACTGCCGAAGACTGCAGTTGCAAGATTTCATGCCTTCGGGTCCTTCTTCTTAGACTACAAGAAAGCATAGCTTCTCTCCTAAAAGAAAGCATACCCTCTTTCCCGAATTAAAAGTCTCACCATTGAAATTTTGATCACCTCAGCAGTTAATTTCCTCAGAAAGAAATGGCCTCCCCCCTTTCTCACCCCAGGAGACTTCGTGGGACTTCTGCTTCCCGACAAGACATCAAATTTACTTCATGGGATCGACTTCTGCTTCCCGACAAGACATCAAATTAATTTCATGGGATCGACTTCTGCTTCCCGACAAGACATCAAATTAATTTCATGGGATCGACTTCTGCTTCCCGACAAGACATCAAATTTACTTCATGGGATTGGCTTCTGCTACCCGACAAGACATCAAATTTACTTCATGGGATTGGCTTCTGCTACCCGACAAGACATCAAATTAATTTCATGGGATCGACTTCTGCTACCCAACAGGTCATCAAATTAATTTCATGGGATAACTTCAGACCCTGAAAGCCCCCCTCGCCCTTACTCACGGGGTCTTCTTTCATTTCCTCCCTTCATATTTGTGCCTAAGATGATGGGCCAAATACACCCCCTCCACTGTGAGCTTTCCCTCACACGTGGACGTCGATTCCTTCCCCATGGAGGGTGTCGAGGAGGGAAGGGGCAGTGTCAGCCTTCGGGTGACGCTTGGTCGGTGTGGGATCGGGCGTGTGGGGAAGCATTGGTGGCTTCTCCTTCTCCTCCTCTCTGGAAGCCAGATCGACCTCCTCAACCAGTCTGTCCAGCTCTTTCTCAAAAGCGCTGTCCTGCACCTCCTCATGCTGTGCCTCTTCTTCTGCTCCATCCAAATCCTGGAGGTCATCAAGGTCTTGCCAGGGATTTGCTTCAACCACGGGCTCCTCATCTTCTTCTCTGCCATGCATCGGAACTACCGGAGCCTGCTCCACCCCCTTTTCGTTCACCATCAACTTCCTTTGAGATCCCCCCTTCTCGCTTCCTCCCTTGCAGCCGTTCTCAAGATCCTCAGTCTTGTATCTTTCTTCCGTCCTTTTCTTCTTTTGGCAACTCTTCACCCAGAAATAAATGCCTAAAGCCAACCCAGCTGCGACCAGCGCCCCCCCCCCTGCAATCACATACCAGGCCCACACAGGCCACTCTTCGTTAACGTCCGTCGTCCTCGTCGATGTCCAACCAACCACCGAGCCGATCCGCACAGTCACGTCGAAGCGCCGCCACTCGAACGAAAACTCCTCACCACCTACAGCCCCCTCCATCTGACGCTCGCCGTCGAAGTCAACGGCAAACGACGAGCTGTCGGCATTCATCGTCACCTCGCACACTTTGTCCTCGATGGCCACAGAGCATTTGTCCCCTGGGCTCCTGCACTCATTTATTTACATACAGAAATAAATGAATGTATAAATGTATGTAAATAAATGCACGCACACTTTGTCCTCGATGGCCACAGAGCATTTGTCTCCAGGGCTCCTGCATTTATTCATTTATCAATACATACAGAAATAAATGAATGTATAAATGTATGTAAATAAATGCACGCACACTTTGTCCTCGATGGCCACAGAGCATTTGTCTCCAGGGCTCCTGCATTTATTCATTTATCAATACATGCAGAAATAAATGAATGTATAAATGTATGTAAATAAATGCACGCATACTTTGTCCTCGATAGACACACAGCATTTGTCTCCTGGGCTCCTGCACTCATGCACGCACTCGATCGACCATGCAAAGAACCAACCAGCCAGCACTGCATTAATTGCAATTTACAGCAGTGTGCCTCCGGGAGGTATTGCTGAGTTAATTCGGTTTGGTACGTTTCTGTTCTGTTCTAGCCTTGCCGAGCTGATTCGAATCAGAGCACAACGGAGCAGAAGCATTAGAATCATAGAAGAACATCCGTGTGTGTGTGCGTGTGTGTGTGTGTGTGTGTGTGTGAATATGTGTGCATGTGTGTGTGTGTGCGTGTGTGCTTGTGCGTGTGTGCCTGTCTATGCTTCTGCACGAGTGTATGTACTCATTCTCACTCATACTTTCATTCGCTCTCTCTCCATTCCACTCACTCACGGACTGACTGACTGACAGGAAGAGGCAGTAGAACCCGTCTGAGCCTGCGGATGCGGATGTGTCCTCGGAGGCTTCCTCTTGCCCTTCCGCGTACTCGGTGGCGTCGATGGTTGACCCGCTGGTGTACACGTCGACAGAGGAGATGACGTTCTTGACTTCGTCATCAAACGGTAGATCTGCTGTGGAGACCTGCACACACACACATACACACACACATACACACACAACGCACGCACGCACGCACATCATACACAGACGCATATACACATGCACGCAAGCACGCACTCGTACACACACGAAATTGCCCCTCGATTGAGGCACTCACCCAATTAACTGGTTGGGTGTATCCCGTTACTTAATTCAACCTAGTTCAAAGCACAATGCAGGAGCTTCATTCACTCCAACCAGGCAGGCAGGAACAAAACCAGCTGGGACGGGAGACGGCAGATCAAGAAAGAGAGAAAAAAACCTAGACTGGAAGCAGCTAGGTGAAGGAAGGAAGAGCTCGACTGGAAGCAGCTAGGTGAATAATTGACTCTACCGACCGACTGGCTGTCTGGCTGACTGACCGTCACCTTCTGGGCATCGCTTCCGGTTCCAGATCCCCCCAGGGAATCCACGACTGCCCCCAGAACTTCCTTTACAAACGATCGCTTAACGTTCGGGTCGGTCAACTGGGCGGCCTCCGTCTTCACGCTGTCGGGAATCGTCACCTGAATAAACGAACAGATTCGATGAATCATTTTGGCATCCATAAGAAACTCACCCATGCATACGTGTACTGACCAACACACACATTCATTCGGAACGAAACACATTCATACAAACAGAAACGCGTTTATACAAACAAGACACACATTTGCAGAGGCTGACACAAATTCATACAGACACACATTCATACAGATAGCCACATATTCATACAGAGAGGAACATGTTCAGAAAGACACACATTGAAAACAGAGACACGCGTATGCGTGTATGCAGAAGTGCAGTGAAAGAGAGTCTCAGGAAGACGCCGAAGCAGGGAAATCGCGTCAAGGCACCTAGCTACCGCATGCATTTTCTTTCATACAGAATTCTTTTTCTTTCATGCATTTTCTGTATTCTACATACAGAAAAAGTATTCTTTTCATACAGAAAAAGTAGCTACCGCATGCATTTTCTTTCATACAGAATTCTTTTTCTTTCATGCATTTTCTGTATTCTACATACAGAAAAAGCATTCTTTTCATACAGAAAAAGTAGCTACCGCATGCATTTTCTTTCATACAGAATTCTTTTTCTTTCATGCATTTTCTGTATTCTACATACAGAAAAGGCATTCTTTTCATACAGAAAAAGTAGCTACCGCATGCACCGCCCCCGCCCGCACCTCCCTTCCTAGTTTCTTTCGCGCTCACGTGCCTTCTTTTGGGTGGAGGATCCTGGAGATGTCACCTCGTCGACCTTCAAGTCCTGCTGAACTCTAGTCCTCACACTGGAGGAGCTGGAGGAGCTGGAGGTGCTGCTGCTTGTGCTAGAGGAAGAGGAAGTGTCACTGCTGCTGCTGCCTCCACTACTGCTGCCCCCACTGCTTCCCCCACTGCTGCCCCCCCCACTGCTGACGCCCGACACTGTGTTCGCCACCGCTACCGTACTGGTGACGGCCGTGTTATCTCCTGTGCCCAGTTGGCTGAAATTATTCTGGCCTCCACACACGACACCTGAAGACGTGAGCACACACCAGTGCGTCTGGGTCTTGTCTGAGGAGTCAGAGAGGGCCTGTACATTGGTCACGGGGAGTTGTTCTGGAGAGAGCCTGTTGGAACCTGGAGCGTGCAGAAAGAAGTTGCCGGAAGAGTACCCGGAGGCCCAGACGGTCCCGTCCGTCTTGCGGAAGATTGTGTGGAACCGCTGAGCTTCGCACTCCTCCACTCCCGAGGACTCAATCTGCGTCCACGTAGTTTTAGAGACAGACGTCCCGTCACCCAACATTCCACTGAGGCTGCTGAAGACATTGATGCCGGCGGTGTACAACTTCCCGTCAGTGGTGGTGGCGCACATGAAGGCCTCGCCCAGATCTATGTCGGCGATCGTTTCCCCTGCGGGCAGGCAGAGATCGATCGATATGTATCGGGAAATTCGAAAACATCCCAAAACCTTCCCAGCATTGCATTGTTTCGGGTCAGTTGCATCTGATCAGGAGCAGGAGCAGGAGCAGGAGCAGGAGCTAGGAGAGAAACAATGAGAGACAGCTATGATGGATGGAGAGGGTAGTAAGGAGGTAGCCAGAGTCACAAAAAAAGAGAGGGGGAAATGACAAAAAAAAAGAAGAGAAAAGATCTGCACGAAAACAGAAAAACGATCAGATGCCTAGTTGGAAGTAGATGGACAGTTAGTTGAATCATCCTTCCTTCTTCTGCACCTGTATACACGCACAAGCACGAAGACAGGAAGGAATGCCGGAGATAGAGACAGTTTTGAAGGCACGACAGACATCCCACCGACCCGTAATGGTGACCTCGCCGAAGTTCGCCATGTTGCCGACAGCATTTCCAAACTGGTGCGAGCCTCCATTTCCCCTTCCCCAAAATTTGCCATCGTCAGTCTTCACAATGATCCAAAAATTTGAAGCACCGTTTGAGCCGCCTCCCTTGACCCACACCGGCTTTGCGCCTCCGAAGTGCACAGCGTTGTCGAACGAGGCAAAACCGGTATGTTTTGTTGCTCCGGTCCTCCCATCGCCCGCGAACTCATAATTGCCGTCGTTGCCAGCACCGTACATAACGCCCGCATTGGTGATCAGATACCTGCGCGAAGGTAGGAGAGGAAGGAATTCATGTATGGGGAGGAACGTGACGGATTCAACACACAAGCAGTGGACAGATGCTAGTCAGAGGGAGCAACTCCGATTCTAGACATGCTATGCCTAGTCGACAGCCTCTTTCTGGTACAAAACAGATCCGCATGCACAAGAGAGAGAGAGAGAGAGAGAAAATCAACTTTCTTTCTTTCTTTCCTTCCTTCTTTCTCATCGTGAGGAAAGGTTGGCTTCTGCCTTTCGTCTCCTTTTCGACGTTCATTCGCAACTTTCAGCACCCAATTTAGATGCGCAGGCATCAAGTGTTGCACTATGGGGGCATACTGGAGGAACCCAAGGCAGGCACAGATTGGACACAGCTGTCAAATCTCGTGGCACAAACCACGCGCGACAGGACATTCTGCATACGATCCTCGTATCAAAGACTGTCCTGTACTGTAAATGCATGACGCACTGACCCGGTTCTAACAGCACACCCGGGAGTGTTCACGTCGGTGACATCGGTGATCTGAACGGGAGTGGGGTGGTTAGCCGGGGCCATTCCTGACATGCTATAGTCATTCTGCCCGAAAAACCACGCATTGTTAGAGCCGTCTACGTAGATGCAGTATTGATATCCACAGCACATTTTGGTTGCTCCGGTGACACCGATGTCCGTGAAGGTGGGGTTATAACCTGAAGTCTGCCCATTCCCCTGCGCTCCATTAGGTTGGTACCCTGCAGAGTAGATCTCTCCGGTAGTCGTCAGGAGATAAGACTGGTACTGCCCCGTGAACACTTCCTTGACCGAGATCGTTGAGGCAGTACAAAGGTGTACACGTGACGACAACGGAAGCGCTGTGAAAGCGAGCACAAAAGGAGATGCAAGGAATGAGGCCTTCCCATTCCCTTGCTGGCGGAGGGAACCCCTGGTTGTCCCCATTTCCACACAGCTGTAACAAAGGAAAGGGATCTCAGAACAAAAGTTACAGTGGCCAGAAACCGTCTTGAAGATGCAATGAGAGAATAAAAGAAGATCCGATTTTGGTGTCCTTTCGTGTCTCCTCAGCAAAGGTCAGTCACTTCTTTTGTGGCCCCGCCTTCGAGCAACCCAGTGTTCCTGAGTATTCGGAAGTTTGACAGCTCTGAGCTGCTTAGCACGAAGACCACGTTTTTTCTGGTTTTGGTTCCTGCGGACATTGAACTGATCGAGGAAACAGGGATACTGTTTGCATGTGCTCATTGTCAGGCTCCGAGATGGCTCCGCGGATTCACTGCGCCGTGCGAGCTGCTTGAGGGGCACTTTTGCCCAATCAGGCGACGTACGAACTCCCCGGCGCCATGCATACCCCCGGCCGCGGACCCGCGGCCCCCGGCCTGTATGGCTGCATGGTCTTCCCCGCGACGATCGCGCACCGACCAACAAATTCCATTGAAGGAACGCCACTTCCGCCATTTCCTCTGTACAGAACGTAATTTAAGCTGTCCTTTGCCTTCGGCTGATGTGCGACATTTTGGCTTGCAGTAAAACATTGGAGGGGAAAGGGATTGGGGAGGCGTGAATAAGGAATAGGATGGGCGGAAAGTGTTGCGGCAGGTCGGCTCCTGGCGACGGGAGTCAACAGGCGGCAGCCTCCGATGACATTCGAGACTCTTACAAAATCGGCAGGCAGTTGGGTTCCGGTGCTTTTGGGTGAGTGGGGTTGGACTGTGAGTCAATCAATGCGATGCTGAGGGGTTTGTGCGTGCAAGTGTTGCCCTTGCTCACGTCTCTTCGTTATGTGGGTCGTCTCTTGTGGGCACGTGTGTCCTCTGTGCATGTTTTCTCATACCGTTGTTGAATAGTTCACTACATCTCTTGCCATGTTCTTCTGTACTGTGCACAAACACTCGCATAGGCATTGTGAGTTGACGCGAACGTCCGTAGATGCATTCTCTTCCCCCCCTTCCTGATTGACTGATTGACTGTCTGTGGCTCATGGATGCAGTCAGGTGCGCGAGTGCGTGACCAAGGACGGGACAGAGGAGGTGCGAGCCGTGAAGATCATGGAGAAACGGTCGTCTGAGAAGGGAGAGTGGTCCAATGAGTCCATGTTCAAAAGGGAAATTTCGGTCCTGTCAAGACTCGGTCAGTCCGTCAGTTATCAGTCTGGCAAAGCAAAAGGACCGCTTTCATGCAGACAGCCATTCAGCCAGACGAGGAGGTAGCTTACCCGAAGAAGCAGGACAGCCGGACAGGCAGGCTGACAGAGAGCTGTGTCGCAGTCAGGGAAAATTATCCTTCCTTTGCAGAGAACGAGACCACTGAAATGCAAAGTAGATCTAGCACAGAAGAGAAGAGAAGAGAAGAGAAGCCAAGAGACAGTACGCGGACCAACGTCTGTGCCAGCTTTGGTGGTTCGTGGGCACTGGGGGGACCCCCGGGGGGGGGCTGAGGTGTGGATCTGTTCCTAATCTTGAAAAAACGAAGCGAGACAACTGGATGGAAGCGCACACTAATTTACTTGCACATTCATGTGCGTATTGACCTGCAGAGCACGACAATATTATCAAGTATTTCGATTTTTACGAAGACAGTCACTTTCTGTATGCGGTGATGGAGAAGTGCGAGGGGGGGGAATTGTTTGACCAGATTGTCAAGAGAAGGCATTTCAACGAGCAGGACGCGGCGCAGCTCTGCCAGTCAGTCAGTCTGTCAGTCAGTCAGGCAGTCAGTCAAGAAAGAAAGAAAGAAAAGAAAGAAAGAAAGAAAGAAAGAAAGAGAGAGAGAGAGAGAGAGAGAGAGAGAGAGAGAGAGAGAAAGAAAGAAAGAAAGAGAAAGAAAGAAAGAAAGAAAGAAAGAAAGAAAGAAAGAAAGAAAAAGAAAGAAAGAAAGAAAGAAAGAAAGAGAAAAAAAGAGAGAAAGAAAGAAAGAAAGAGAAGGAAGGAAGGAAGGAAAGAAAGAAAGAAAGAAAGAGAAGAAAGAAAGAAAGAAAGCAAGAAAAAAAAAAGAGAGAAAGAAAGAAAGAAAGAGAAGGAAGAAAGAATGAATGAATGAATGAAAGAAACAAAGAAAGAAAGAAAGAAAGAAAAAGAAAGAAAGAAAGAAAGAGAAAGAAAGAAAGAAAGAAAGAAAAAAAAAAAAGAGAGAAAGAAAGAAAGAAAGAAAGAAAGAAAGAGAGAGAGAGAGAGAGAGAGAGAAAGAAAGAGAAAGAAAGAAAGAAAGAAAGCAAGCAAGAAAAAAAAAAGAGAGAAAGAAAGAAAGAGAAGGAAGAAAGAAAGAGAAAGAAAGAAAGAAAGAAAGAAAGAAAAAAAAAAAGAGAGAAAGAAAGAAAGAAAAGAAAGAAAGAGAAAGAAAGAAAGAAAGAAAGAAAAAAAAAAAGAGAGAAAGAAAGAAAGAGAAGGAAGAAAGAAAGAGAGAGAGAGAGAGAGAGAGAGAGAGAGAGAGACAGAAAGAAAGAAAGAAAGAAAAAAAGAAAGAAAGAAAAAAAAAAAAAAAGAAAGGAAAAAAAAAAAGAAAGAAAGAAAAAAAGAAAGAGAAGGAAGGAAGGAAAGAAAGAAAGAGTGTGAGAGAGAGGGGGGGGACAGGGGGGGAAGATCGAAGCAGAAAGCGAGAAAGAGAAATAAACTCTCGGTGACTTTTGCTCCCTCCCCGATGCCCTTCCTCTGTCCCCCCCCTTCTCTCTCTCTGTGTGTGTGTGTGTGGAAAGTTTTGGGGTGACGTGCGTGAGCACACTCTCTCAGATTCGTGTAGGAACACCCACGATGTGGTGCAGGCCGTGACTTGACTTGACTGAATGCATGGCTTTGACTCAAAGAATGAAGAGCAAAAGGGTCAAATGAACCTGTCACGACTCTTCATTCCCTCCCGATCCTGCCCTCTCCTCTCGTCTCTTCTCTTCTCGCCTACTTTCCGCTTTTATTGTCCCTCTCTGTCGATTTCCTCTTCACTGACCTTTCGTGATTGGCCGGTGGGATTCACTGAAGGAAGTGAGTGCCTTTCTTCATTTGTCTGTTCGTTTGTTTGTTTGTATTGGCGGAATTGCAGACAGATGCTGAGCGCGCTGGTGTACGTGCACTCTCTCGGCATCGTTCATAGAGATGTGAAGGTCTGTCTGTCTGTGTCTGTCTGTTCATGAAGAAAAAGAAAGAAACCGTACAGTCTGTCTGTCTGTACAGACTGTCTCAGAAACGTCTGTCTGGAATGAAGTTTGTCTGTCGGCATTTCTCTCTCTCCCTCTCTCTCTCTCTCTCTCTGTTGCGTGTGTGCCGGTGTTTGATGCGGTCCGATCTCTACATTCGCTTGCACAAAGAGACTGTCCGTCTGTCTTAGTGTCTATACGTGCTGTGACATTTGTATTTATTTATGCATGAGCGTGTGTTTGTGTGTGTGTGTGTGTGTGTGTGTGTGCCTGCAGGCCGAGAATTTTCTCTTCAAGGTCAGTGAGTGAGTGAGTGAGTGGGTGAGCGAGCTGCAATAATAATCGCTCCGCTCGCTTTTCTGCCTGTCTGCCTGCCTGCTGGCGTGCCCAAAGTCCTGCCTGTCTGCCTGCTGGCGTGCCCAAAGTCCAAAGTCCCCGCCTGATTCTGTCAAACCAGAAAGGAAGGAAGAACACAACAGAGAGGAGGGGCTCGCGTGAAATCGTTGGCTGCACAAGCAGTCGAAAAGCCTGCAAGGGCGCCGAGGTCGTCCCATCCGTGCGTTTATCCGTCCATTCACCCACGCATGTATCCCTGCAGGAACTCACCCTTCGGTCCCTTTCTTCGCTCAGTCATTGACAGCCCGCCTTCTGCTAACCCTGAGTGCATTTAATTCTTTCTTTTCCCCTTGCTGACTGGATGCTCCTTTTCTTCCCTTCCCTGCAATTTCTTTCTTTCTTTCCTTCCTTCTTTGTTTGTCTGTTTGTCTTACGTCCTGTCTGCTGCAGGACAAGACGGCAACGTCAAATTTGAAGATGATCGATTTCGGAATGGCCGCCATGGTCTGTCTGTCTGTCTGTCTGCAGCCCGCCCTTTTCATTGGCTGTCTGCCTGTTTGTTTGCCTCCGTGGCAGGACGTCTCCCTCTCCCTTTCTTCTTCCTCTTCTTTTTGCTTCGCCACGATCCCTCGTTCCTTCCTGTATACCTTGCTTTCTCCTTCTTTCTCTCTCCGACCCCTGTTCCTCCCTTTGCGCAATCGATGAGTGTCTTCTTCTTCCTCTTCTTCTTCTTCTTTACAGACAGACAGCGACAGGGCGTTTCAACAGTGCAACTTCTTCTTCGTGTGTTCCGGCGTGGTCATGCAGGCAACCCGGGGGGGGGGGGTATTCACAATTTTGATTGGGAGAGATATTTGACGAGTCTAATAAGGTCATGCCCGCATGGATAAGCAGGGCTTCCCTTGCACGTCTCTCTGCATTGTCTGTCTGTTTGTCTGTCTGTGTGCATTCGCGCCTGCAGCTCGAGAATCCAGATGAGTTTCTCTCTGACGTCTGCGGTTCTCCCCACTATCTGGCTCCAGAGCTTGTTAGGTGAGTGAGTGAGAGTGTGTGTGTGTGTGTGTGTGTGTGTGATGAAAATAGATGGTGAATATGTGCTTGGGAATGGAGTGGCCGCCCACTTTCTTATCCGACAGAGAGGTGCAGCAGTCCAGAACGGAAGAAAACAACCGAAGAATTTTCTTTCACTTTCTCTCTGCTTTCGAACCGGACGTGACTGAAAGTTCTCCTTCCGTCCTTCCTGTCTCCCTTTTCATTCATTCTTTTGATTGACTTGCTGAAATCCTTTGTTTGTTCCTGAATTTTTCTCCTTCATTCTGCCTGCCTGCCTGCCTGCCTGCCTGCCTGCGTGCAGAAAGAAGTACAACGCCAAGGCCGACATGTGGGCACTGGGCGTTTTGATCTTTCTGATGCTCTACGGGAAGTACCCCTTCGATGGCAACAACACCCAGGAGATCGTGGTCGGTCGGTCGGTCGGTCAGCCTCTCTGTGTGTCTCTGTCGCGAAAGGAAAGAAGGAAACGGAATGACGGAATGGATCGGAGCAGAGAAACAACAGCGAGACTTTCGGCCTGCCTGCCTGCCTGCCTGCCTGCCTGAATGCCTGCCTGCCTGCCTGGGAAAAGAAGGAAATCTAGAGTCTTGTGTGTCTGATGAGTCAGTCAGTGCTTCAATGAGTAGGAGGAGGAGTGTACGTCATGAAGGGAGGAAGGAGGACGAGACGTTCATTTTCCCTCTCTCGCTGTCGTCGTGTCTCTGTGCTTGTCGATCCATTTTTTTGGACCCTGTTCTTCTCTTTTCTTGCCTTCGCTCTGTACGGAGTGACTCGTCTTCATGACCTCTGTTGTTCCTCAGGAGTCTCGGCTTCCTCGTGTGAACAAGCAAGCGTGGCCGTGCGCACTTCCCTGCTGTTCATTCTGATTTGGCCTTCTGTTTGCATGTGCCTGTGCCTGCACACCGTTGCACTCTGTACTGCAGCATGAGATCATGAAGAAAGAGATTCAGTGGCACAAGCAGCGGTACAAGTACTCGAAAGAGGTCTGTCTGTCTGTCTGAACGGTAGATTGACACGCAGGCAAACAGACGACCATTTTCTCAGACAGAGAGACTGAAAGGAAGAGAGCGAGGACCGGATCAACTTTCCCATGAACAAACTCATTTTCGAGCATGTTTGACCGACAATTTGAGAATTAAATCGCCTTGCTGTTGCATGGAATGAAGTGCGGAGGGAGGGTACGGAATGGCATGCGAAATCTCTTGAAGATCACAGCGCAGCATTCATGATACTATGAGGGGGAGAGAGCGACGGAGAGAAGGGAAGAATGGAAGGAAAAAACGAAGGCAGGGAGGAAGAAAGCCAGATTGACAGAGAGACAGAAAGAAAGAACTGGATGGACGAACAGATAAAGAAATACAGAGGGGGGACAGGAGCAAAACTCGAAGGCCGGTCTCCATCCACGACCCTCACAAACTTCAGGATATTCACGGAGAAGTGATTTATCACCGACGTGTAGTATTCACTCTTCTCCGTTGTCCATAAAGGATGAGCTGCACGTAGCAGAAGATCACATCACAAATCAATGCGCACTGAAGTGACCATTTCAGTAAACGACTGAAGATCGGAATGAATGAACGAATGCACCTGCTTCCCTCCATGAATCACACACCCACCCACGCACCGATCCTTCCTTCCATGCTAATTCCTTCCTTCCTGCCTGCAGGCAGTTGACTTCATGAAGGCCCTCCTCCAGAGAGATCCCTCGAAACGGTTGACTGCTGCTGAAGGTCCGTTCGTTGGCTCGTTGGTGCGGTTTTTTTGGGGGGGGTCCGTGGTATCCTATCGATCATCTCCTCTTCTCTTGCCCCAGAGTTTATTCTGCTTTTCGTTTTTCCTTTGTTTGGCCTGCCCTGCCCTGATTCTTGAGGGAGGATCGATGCATCGGTGCATGCATGCAAGAAATGAAATGAAAAAAAAAAGATGAGAGAGAGAGAGCCTCTCATCGGGCTACCGGGTTTGTTGAGATGAAGAGTGCTGAAAGAAAAGTGCGGCAGGCCTCCGCGTCCTTTTCTCTTCGCGTCTCTTTTTCACTTTTCTTTCTCTTTCCTTTTCTGTCCCCTTTGACTGTCCATGTCCCCTCAAATGAGTTTTTTTCTTTTTGCCTTCGCTGCGCCCGACTGTCGCTTTCCCCTTGAGCTGTTTCCGTCTTTGCAGCATTTCTGGATTTCGTGCTTCTGTTCCCTTTCCCCCTCCTCACCCTCCCCCCTCTCTTTGTTTGTCTGATTACACGCCCGCAGCGATTGCGCACCCGTGGGTAGCCGTGTCGACACCAGAGAAACAACAACCTGTGGAGGCCGAAGCCGTCAGATCTGCACAGTCAGTGCGTGCGTCGGCGTCACGAGATACCTACCTTCCGTTCTGTCTCCCTTTGCTTTCTGCCCGTGTCTGCCTACCTGCCTGACTGCCTTCTCTGCTCATCTTTCCCTGTCCCCATCCTTGTCTCCATGTCTCTTTCTTTGCGGGTCTATGTGCCTCTTCCAATGTGCCTGTTTCCGTTCTGCTCTCTCCCTCTGTGCGTGCGTGCATGCGTCTCTCTCTCTCTCTCTCTCTCTGTGTGTGTGTGTGTGTGTGTGTGTGTGTGTGTGTGCGTGCGTGCGTCCGTGCATACGTGCGCTTTTATGTGGTCTTGTGTGTATACGTAACTGCAGCCGCAAGGTGACGATGCGTCGGGAGGAGAAGAAGGTCCCAAAGGAGGTGGAGGAGAGAAGGAACAAGCTCCTGCAGCAGCTGGAGGACGAATTCAACAAGGTGGGTGGGGGTGGGTCAGTGGATGGGATGGGAGGGTTGCGGATTTGTGTGTTTCCCTCCCTCCCTCCCTCCCTCGGTGTGTTTGCTCCTCCGTGCATTATTCTAGGGCGCCCCCTTCCCTCCGGTTCCCTTGATCTCCCCCTGGCCTTTTTCTTTCCCCCCCCTCGACCCCTCTTCTTTGTGGAGTGTGTCTGCGCGTCTGCCTCCGTCTCTTTTCGTGCGTATTCTCCTTTCCGTCCATGTTTTTCTTTTCTTGTTTGTGCGTTCTTCGCCTCCCTGCCTGCCTGCATGCCCCCCTGATCACTCTGATCCTTCCTTCCTGCCTCCATCCCTGCTGTTGGGTTCTTTCTTTTCTTCTGTGCTTACTCCCCCTCTTCATTCACCGTTACCTTCAGGGAATACGGAGAGGTCGACGGATTGCGAAACCCGTCAAACTGAAACCGGTTGGTGGGTGGGTCGGTTAATTTGTTCGTTCGTCAATGGGCTGGTTACGAGAGGTTGGCTAACAGGCTTCTCTTTCATTCCTCTCTCTTCCTTCCTTCCTTCCTTCCTTCCGATATCTGTCCTGCCTGCCTCCCTCCCTCCCGTACCAACAACCTGCGTGTTGCATCCATCCATTGATCAGTGCAGGGTTCTCAAATATGCCACCCATCCTCGATTAGATGTGCGTCTCCCCCCTCGATGTAGGCATGCATGCTCCCTTTCTTTCTTTTTTCTTTCCGTGTCTGTTGCAGGAGTTTTCTCGTCACGACAAACGAATGTCAACAACCCCTTCCAGAATGCAACAGGCGCAGTCTGGTCATGTGGTTAGTCCTTCCTTTTCTTTTTTTTTCTTTTTTTCTTTCTTTCTTTCTCTCTTTCTCTCTCTCTTTCTTTCTTTCTTTCTCTCTCTCTCTCTCTCTCTCTCTCTCTCTTTCTTTCTTTCTTTCTTTCTGCCTGTCTGCCTCCCTTCCTTGCTGCCTTCATCCCTTCTTTCTCATCCTCCCTTTGGTTCTTCCTCAGTCTATTTCTTGTTTCTCCTTTTTTCCTTCATCCCCCCCTCTCTCCGGTTTCCGTTGGACTCTGTCATTTGTAATCTTTTGTGTCCGGTGGCTTCTTCGTTTTCGTTTCCTTTCGTGAGGCACCCTTTTTTCACAGCTTGCGATCCCTCAAGCTCGCCTCGATCCATGCAGACTTGGGAGGCCCACCTCCCGACCCTGGCGGAGGAGACGGCAGCGGACGGCGAAGCCCAGCAGCAGAACCTGCCGGACGGGTTCCAGGACCCGACAGCCTACGACGCTGTAGGGAACGACATCACCATGTCAACCAGCAGGAGAGGAAGACGGGCACACACGACGGACCCAGCAGATCATGTCAGTCAGGCGATTTGGCGTTCAGCAATGAGGGGGTGGGCGGGGTGTGATGCCCAACGCCCACACACATGCACAGCCACCCCGTCACACACAAACACGCTGACACAGACACACAAATACACACGCGCGCGCTCAGGCGCGCTCAGTCTCTCACCAGGTATCTTTCCATCTATTTCTCCAATTGCCTATCACACGCGCCCACGTTGACGCTTAAACAGATGCAGAAACCAAAACGGCATGCGCATGTAGTGCACTGTCGCCTTGCTCTTGTGTCTGTCTGTTTGTCTGTGTCTCTGTGCAGCTCCCCCCTGCGGACGACGACCACGGGACCGCCGAAAGAGAGAGCTCGGGAGGAGGGGCAGGCGGAGGCTACGGAAGGCCGGACCGTCCAGACATCGAGGAACTGCGCAAATCTTTCCAGCAGCTTCATGAGAAGATGAAAGACGAGAAAGGGGGAGGGGAATAGAGAAAGAGAGAGAGAGAAGGAGAGAAGAATAGAAACGAAGAGGGGACAACAAGCAAATCGATGAATAAATGAATGAAGACACAAATGAAAAGATCCCCGAGGACGAACAGACACTGCGAATGGAGTGGGGTGTGTGTGTGTGTGTGTGTGTCGGTTGGCTCCCTTTCCTTTTGTGTTCGTTGGAACAGCGTGGTTGGTTGGTTGGGAGGAATGCCTGTGTGGAGAGGGAGGGAGGGAGGGAGGAAGTACGCCTTCGCTCTTTCCTTCTTCTCCTTTTTGTTTCGCCGCATGGTCCATATTCAATCGAAAGAAATAAAGGTGAAAGAATTAGAAGTGAAGAGATCCGTCTGGTCCGTTGGTGGGTCACTGCAGAGGGAATGAATGCATAGTCTTCCCGGTTGCCACCAGTCAGAGAGAGAGAGAGAGAGAGAGAGAGAGGTACGGCACAGAAGAGAAAGTGGCGAGATGAAGTGAGAGGGTAAGAAAAGAGAAGAAAACAAGAGAGGGGGGGGGAGGGGAGGCAGAGACAGAGGGGGATGAATTGACCTGACGTCATTCAAAGTCTACAACCGATAGATAGATTAAGTATCTATCGATCGATCGATCAATCAAGCGGGCGGCAGCTTCGTTTTCTTATCTCCTCTCTGTTGTTGCGATTGGACCTTTTGTTTCTCTCTTCTCAATTGCTTGATGGGTTTTTGCCGCTCTTTCTGTCTGTCTGTATATTTCGCCTCTTTTTTGGCGCTTCTCCACATCACTCTCTCTCTCTTTCTCTGCCTCTCCCCCTCTCCAAGTCTTCTTTCCCTCACGCACACGAGATCTCTCAACTGTTGTATTGGTTGGTCGGAGCGACGAAGGAAGACGGAAAGTTAAGCGATGAGAGAGAGAGAGAGAACGTCCACTCTCCACGCAAAGCAGAGGGAGGGAGGGAGGGCGGGAGGGAGGGAAATATACGAAGGAAGCAAGGAAATCAGGAAGGAAGAAAGGAAGAAACGGACATTCCACTTCTGCCTGGCAGCTTCGCTTCACAGCGACAGACGAAGCGGCCGGACAGAAGACAGGAAAGAAAACAGATGGATAGAGTTAGACGCCAACCAGAAAAAAGGAAGCGAAATTGATGGATGCATCGGTGCACCCGTCTCTCTCATGCACGTACGTACAAACAGCGGATCTCTGCAGTTCGTTCAAGACAGGGTTCCTGGGTGGGAACACGATTGAGTCAATGGGACGTCACCTTCCTCGCCCTACCTATCTTGTCTTCTTGTGTTTGTGTGTCAGTGGAATCGGGCCGTCTGACGTGCATGCACTCTGCATGCTTGTCTGAGAGATCTTCCGAGAGTCTCTCAGTCTGCCTCTCTGTTTGCATGCCCGACTATCTTGTATAGTTGTATTGATAACTTAACTCTTCCTCAGATCCTCTCCAGAATCAATCCACTCCCAGGCAAAAACTTTGACTGTAACTCTACCCCTTCTTGCTGCAAGGAGCCAGCAGACTGGGCTTGCTGCACTGCAGCAGGTCTATTGATATGAATGAGCGAAGCTATTGTTGAAGCCAGTAGACGTTGTATATATACGTGGATGATCGACCTCCCTGAACCTAACTGTCACTTCAAAGTTGAAGCCGCCTTTTTGGATGAACTTCGAGCATGAAAGCCCTTACTGATCCCGGTGATCCGTGTTGTATGCAACCCTCAGTGCATTCTATGGTGCAATTGTTAAAACAATTTAATTGTTTGTAAATTACATACTAAAATTTAAATTAGAATATTACAGACCTTTAATTATAGAAGAACATCGGTGAAGAAAAGGTTGTACTACACACTTATCCAAGGTGACATATCGGTTTGATGCTTGCCCTACGTGATGTTATGTACGCATAAGCACGTACCGCCATACCTCCGATTTTTTTTTGTGCAGCCTTATCAAAAAAAGTTAAAAAAATGCCTTGGTAGCCTTGCCAGACCTAGCTAGAACGCGCGCCACGGCCTAGGCCACGGCGCAAATTTAGGGGGGGGTTTCTAATTTAAATAAGAAAAGGGGGGGAGGGTCCCAGACCTCTTTGCAAACTAGGTTTCCATTAATCTTTAGTGCGCGGCGCCCCTAATTTGATTGTTTGCTAGTCTGAATCCTAGATTGTTTGTATGTATGCATACGTATATAGCTGACATAGCTGGGAATAGCTGTGTAGTACCGCATGCCGGGGGCGAGTGGGATGCTTTTTGCCCCCCCCTCTGCATAAAAGACCGGCGCTTTTCCGCAAAAAAACTCGTTCTCATAATTGGTAAGGAGTTAGAAGCTGAAACTTTGTGTAAGAAGACGTTGTAACGATAGAAAAAGAACTATAGAACAGATTTTTTATATCATTTCTAGAAACATAGGCTGCCATATAAATTTTATAAGTTTTATACCGTTTTTCTTACTGTTGAAAACCATTAAAAAATGACTGCAAAATCAAAAAATTTGTATGGTAGCCTATGTTTCTAGAAATGATATAAAAAATCTGTTCCATAATTGTTTTTCTATCGTTACAACGTCTTCTTACACAAAGTTTCAGCTTCTAACTCCTTACCAATTATGAGAACAAGTTTTTTTGCGGAAATGCGCCGTTCTAGGGGGGCAAAAAAAACTTCACTCACCACTGGTATGCGTACTGTACAGATTTTTTATATTATCATCATTCTATAGTCATCATCATCATCAAATCATACTACTATTAATAAGAACCATGTTGGTGTATGATCGACTAGTGGGCTTAGCGGACAGATTCACGTACGTTGGACTCCATCAGTCAGGAGGAAATGTCAGTCCAGTACCAAGCACAATCACCAGACAAAGACAACGATCACATTCTTTGGGTGTGAGGATACACATCAATCGATCAGTCGCTGCATACCAATGAATGCGATAGGCCCGCACGCATGCCATCCGGGGCCGACTGACAAGCGCTGCAGGGGCGGTGCACTGGTTGCACCGCAAGGTACGAGGCTGACCCATGATGCACACAAGCATACACAAGCCAGACGTTATGTATGAACCAGGGTGGTTCATAACATACATCCCTTTTCTTTTTCTTTGAAATTCTTTCTTTCTTTTCCCTTTTCTTTTTTTTTTTTCTTTCTTTCTTTCTTTTTTTTTTTATTTATCACGGACGGCTGCGTTGTGAATACGAGTGACGAAAGAGGTTGACTGATGAAGAGGAAACGTCCGAAACGAAGAGAAAGGAAATGGAGGAAAACGCTTAAGTCAAACAGACTGGGGACCAGTGAAGGTCTCTCGCAGTGCAATCAGACCAAACGATGAGAAGGAGAGACAGAGTGGCTAGCGATAGGAGGAAAAGATGAGGGCAAACGTAAAAGGAAATAGTCACACAATGGTGAGGCTCTAAAGAAGATACAGAGGACAAATGAGGAGCAAGACGTTTTTCTAACTTTTTTTTCTCTTAAACTTTGGATCAGGTGTTTTCTTTCTCTTTTTCTGAAGACATGATAACAACACCAGACAAAAAGTAAGGTAGGTACATGTTAAACGCGTGCCGATACAAGAGGAAATCGCTTATTGCAGAGACAGAGGAGGAATATGCCGTTAGAAAAGAGGTCCATACTGTGGGTGGCACTGGGCCAATGAATGCGATAGGCCCGCACGCATGCCATCCGGGGCCGACTGACAGGCACTGCAGGGGCGGCGCACTGGTTGCACCGCAAGGTACGAGGCTGACCCATAACGCACACAAACATACACAAGCCAGACGTTATGTATGAACCAGGGTGGTTCATAACAACTATCGTAGTCATCTAGGTAGTCATCTAACGGTAGACTCACAGCTAATTAAGTTAGCGAATTCAAATGTTTTTAAAACTGTTTCTACCATGAGGGGTTCTGGTTTTTAAACAATTTTTTAATACCTGCAATGGAGTAAGCCGCTACTGTAAGTGCTCCTAGAAGCGCTGCGTGGTTCGCACAGCAGTATACGAGATTACCAGCACGCTATGCAACAGGGGCAGAGAAAAGACAAACTCTAAGACAAGCTTGTCGGCAGGTATCGATAGAACGGCTACTGGCTCCCTTGGCACCAGCCTTAGTTGCATGCCACTTCTTCCTCATCCAGAAGTCTGCAGGGCTTCCGACTTCATTAATTCCCGACTCGAGCTCTTCTTGTCCGCCTGTCAGAAGAGAGGAAAGGCCGCTTCCTGCCTCTCCTTTTGTTAGCTCCCTCTCCCTCAGTGGACCCTCACCAGCAGTAGCTGGAAGGGAACAAACCTCTGACATATTCCTCTATCGGCCTTCAGACTTCTTTCATTTTCTACCAAAACCAGAATGGCGGGAGGGTCCCGTCATTCGATCAGTCAATCTACCTCTTCGTTTCTCACCCTCTCTTTGACTTACTTTCTCATTTTCTCACATCCCTTCGACGAACTCTCCAACAGGCTATCCAGCAACTACACGCAAACAGGCTCACATCGTAGCCCGTCGCCCCCTCCCCCCCCTCCCCCTCTTTGTCAAAATTGTCCCCTGTTTGAAATTCGTACCATTAAAGCGTCTTCAGATTTCCTTCTTTCCTTCTTTCGTTCCCTTTCCGCTGGAGGCCGAGAACTGCCCCCCTCTTTACAAATGCAGTCTAGACGGAACCGCCGCTCACTTGTTGCTCTGGTCACCCCCCAATCGTTTTTCTCTTTCGTTTCGTACACAGACGAAAGATGATGGACACGCAGATACAAAGACCCAGCCAGCGGGCCATGAGGCAATCCAGCCGACAACAGGGCAGCCAAAGGAAGAACACACATGCAAGACAAGACAAAAGAAAAATTTTAAGGATACCTCAGCAACAGACGAAAGAGAGACAGAAAGAAAGAAAGAAAGAAAGAGCAGAGGAAGAAGGAAAATCAAGCTGATTGACACACATGTAGACCGCATCGACCCTTTTCTTCTTCATTGAATTCATCCAAACCAGTGGAAAGGGGAAGAGAGGAGAGGAGAGATTCGTGACCATGATCATGATGAAGAAGGCGAAAAGAGAACAGGGCAGGAAGAAAAGCAAGAAAGATATACACTCCGCACGCAGAAGGACGGAACGAAGGCTCAAGGAAAAGACAGGGGGGGCTAGCCATACACCAAATCGGCAGATTGCTGCCTCCTTCCTTTTCTCTAGCCATCCAGGAGCGAATTCCTCAACTGTTTGTCGAGCTCATGCTCCTTCCTTCCTTCACTCTCTCCTCTCCTGCGCTGCTTGCTTGCTTGCTCGGTCGCGAGTGCCCGACAGAAGGCAAAAGGCGCGAATGACAAAGATGTTGAAGTGTTCTGCGAATGAAGAAGAGAAAGAAAAAGAAGGACCACCTGTGTACTTCTCTTCTCTTCCCTCTCCGAAACAACTTCACCTACAACTCGTGAAGGAAGGCGAGGCCGCCTCCATCCGTTTTCCTTCTAGTCTGCTGAAAATTCACGGAAGAAATCGAATGGGGGAAGGAGGGATGCAGGGGACAGAAAGAACAACGGTGCCTACCAAGTAACGAGAGTAAGGCATCTCCCCCCCAGTGCGATGAATGTGGGTGCATGTTTTTGCTGCATCAGATGGAAGAGAGACAATCACAAACGAAAAGAAGAATGCCATCACTCTCCCACGCTGCTCTCCCCCCCTGGCCACCCTTTTCTCTTTCATCTTTCACTTTCACACAGGCACACAGGAACAGAAGACGAGTGCAACACACACCCGGAGAAGAGTAGATCGTCTCGCATGGTCTTTCTTTCGGGAAGTCAGTCAGACGGCGAGCACAAAAAATGATAAGAAAGGAAGAAGAGAAAGGATTGAAAGAGGGAAAAGCACATCCACAAACCTAACGATCACTCACTCACTAATAACACACACACATACACACACACACACACACAGAGACAGACACACACACACACACACACACACACACAGAGAGAGAGAGAGAGAGAGAAGACAAAGCAATAGAGAAACTTGCGAACCCCCCCCCGCCCCCCTTTTCCCCTGTTCCCTATCTGATTGGTGAATGGACCCGCAGAAGTCCACACCAGGACGACTGAATGAATGCAGGAGATGATAACACATGGAGTTGCACCTTCTTTCTTCTCCCCTTGCAGACATTCGAAGGGGCAAGGAAGCTGTAAACGTGAAATTAAAGAAGTGAGGCAAACACCGAGATAGATCGAGGTGAATGCCGTCACTCATGCAGACTTCCTTTCTTTCCTTTTTTGCTAGAGACAGCAGGGAGGAGGGACGAACGGCTCTGAATGCAGGCTCTCTTTCCCCCTTCTTCTCTCCATTCAAGTCACCCAATCAGTCAGTCAGGCAGTCCGACCCTCACTCCCCACAACTTCAGGAGGACCCACCGTCAACTTCCAGTACTATCCTTGTGAAAAAACTAACCCCCTTCCCTTCCCCTGCTCGGTTCTGCTATTCTAATGCAGCTCCTGCGTTTTTTTCTTTTTCCCTTCCTCGACTTGTTTCACGCTTCACTGCAGCGGTGGATGAAGTGCTTGTTTCGGGTTGTTAGGATTTTGGCTGTGCCCCTGAGGCTCTCCTCTCAAGTCCAACTCCGTGCGTGTCCAGCAAATGAGTCTCAGACTGCATGATGCAGCTCGTCGCACTCTGAATCTGATGTGTGAGCTTCCAAGGATTCCTTTCTATGCTCCTTGACCCTCTCTCGGGCCTCTTTGCCGGTACGTCTCCTTCTGACTGCATATGTGCAGATAGGAGGGCAAGAAGCAGAGGAGAAGAAGAAAGACAAGCGGTCGTACCAGAAACAACTCAACAGATGAAGAGTGCGGCTGTTTCGAGCAAAAGGACTTTCAGACACAGAAATGAAACAGAAGAAAGAAGTCTACGGGACAGTACATGCAGCTCGATTCTCTTTGAGTACTCACGCCTACTATCGCACAAAGAAACTAGGAATAGAGGCGAGAGAAGAAGAAAAGAAAAGAGAAAGAGAACGGAGAAAAGTTGAAAGGCCCACACTCACTTGGATGGATGAGGCATCGCGGGGCGCGTTCGGGTCCCCCCACCGCCATGCAGCGCCGCCCACTAGAACGCCAAGGCCTCAAAGCTCAGTCACCAGAGGTTACTCCGATCGAACAAATGCAAGCAGGCAGAAAGGAGAAGGTCGGGGGATGAGGCAGGTAAGCAACACACCATATGCACAGATTGAAGAGAGTCATAAATGAATCGCTGCGACTCCCAATCAGTCGTGGGAGTTTCAGTGGGAGGGAAAGATCGAAGACCAAGCAAAACGTGACCATCGATTGCATGCAAGGGCAAGGCAGCCATGCCTCTACCTTCTTGATCGGGGATCGGTGATCGATCGAAAAAGGAAGATATCCATCAGAAACCCTGCATCAGTAGTCAGCTGATACATTTGCCGATTGGAAACCCTTCTTTGCCAACGCCTGCGAGAGCCAGCCAAACTTGTACGGAGCAGCTTGTGAAGGACCGGGGTCTAATGCCTCTCTGTTCTGCAGACGTGGCGCAGTTGGGGCAGAACAAACAAACCGCGTTGAGCCCGCACTAACCTGTAGGATCAAGAGAGATTGTTGCTTCTCCAAGGTCATGAAGCGCAAGCCGGGCGAAGAAGAAGGCTCCTTGCTGCTGCAAACCAAGGAAGAGAGACAACAGGCATGCGGACAGAACAAACTCAGAGGGGTCAAGATTCATCGAGCAACATTCAGGGTAAGGATGGAGGTGTTGTTTTGTCAAGCGTTGTTCGACCACGGGAAGGAAAGAGAGGATTCTTGTACTGAAGAAGAGAAACAGGCTTTTGTCATGCGCTGACCTAAATGATATCTAACAGGTTGAGTGACAACGGCGCCCAGCTGTATATACAGGAAACTGGCAACGACGCGCCCAGAGAGACCGCCCATATCCACAACGGAAACGCAAGAATTCTCGGCTCAACTGCAGAATTGTGGGAAGGCTGCGGCTGCAGAAGAGAGGATGGGTTCTTGGCCGACGAAACTGCAAAGAATTGACAGGTACGGGCAGGTTGTCGATGTTGCTCCCAAAGCAACGGCCGGGCCGACTGAAAGGAGGAAGACGCAAAGGCTTCCTCAAACAAGGAAAGACGGAGACAGATCGCGATCCGTCAGTCTGCAGCGGCTATATTAATAACTGGATCCAGTGGACTCATGAGCAGCGAAGAGTATATATCGATATATACCGCAAACATGTCGAAAGATCGTGGCTCAGTGTGGTCCGTCGCTTCATGATGCTTCATGCAGCTCCATGCAATGTAGTAAAACCATAGTAAAACCGTGCGCCTTGAAACCGGCCAGGCAGCCAGATTTTCCGGCCCCGGCATGCATGCATGCACATGCATGCATCCCGGCCGGCGCGCGCGATATGGACCGGACGGGCCCGCGGGCCATGGTCGACGCGGGATTCTGTCAGGCAAGGTCGCGCGAAGAGGGAATGCAAACGTCTGATGTGTCGGATTTCAATTCACACAACAAATTCAGATAGACGGGGACACCAGCTCGAAAGACGAGATTCGTCGGTCACGAGAAGAGCACATAAGAGCACAAAAGAGGCTTGTTCAGCGCACCACAAAGAATGCAGGTCAACTGAGGCAAAAACCAAATGTCTCTGACTCTGACAGATCGGCTCTCCAACGCGTTGCTTGATTTCGGTGTCTCATGCAGACTTGCCTGTTTTGCGACAGTTGATTGAATTTTTTCTCCTGGAAGCATGCCGTTTAGCCTTGGGGACTTCGTGCAGAACAAAAGTGCGACTGTCTCGGAAGCAGCAAAAAAGTTCTGGTACATCCTGGGGAAGTACCTTCTGGAGAACAAACCTGACATGGAAGACTATGAATACACAGAGGTCTGTTCTTCCTTTCTCTGCTGCAGTCCTGCATGCCTGGTTTTAATCTCTGACACCCCTCCGCAAATTCCTGGCAACTCTTGGCCCCGTCTATGTATGTGTTTGTATCTGTTTACGTGAGAGTGCCTGAACGCCTGTGCATGTCGACGGAGATGTGCGCCACGGCGCGATCAAAACAATTCATGAAATCAGTGACCCGCATAGGTGGTGCATTTTCATACGCTCAACGACCTCTGTGTCTGTGCATCTGTATGAACATGCATATGTATCGTTGCAGTATCAGAAGAACCTCCACATAGAAAAACATGCAGAACTCTGGTTTGGAGGTAGTTGTCTCTCCAATGAGCTCATTGAGGTCATCGAAGACAGTGCAAAAGATTCTTCCGAGTCGGCGACCGACAAGTCCTGCCTGGACGTCGCCGAAAAACTTTTCCAGAAATCCATCCACCTGCAGAGGCAGACTGTGGTTGAGAATTTTGGGCGGATCGCCCTCGTTATCCGCCGGGGTGAGGCTGGCCACATGTGCGTTTTTACTGCCCTTCGCTGTCTTTGTTTCAACATGATTGATCTGAGAGACCACGCGCTGACAGTCGAGAGATGCATGAAGGTTGTGGAGAGGGAGCTCAGACGGAAGAGATATGATCTGCAGTCTCACAACGTGGTGGACTCCCTCAGGCTGATTGACGTGATCACGAGGGACCTTTTGGTGAGACTCAAGAAGGGAGAGACTGAGGGGGAGCAAATGATCATCAGGTCAACCGTCAAATTGGAAGTCTTTGACTGCGTCCAGTACATGATACAAGAAGTCTTTTCTTTGGCTGTTGACGAGGAGGAGAGGGAAAGGGATGCCGAAGATCGGAAACGTTTGGGGGAGATCATTCTTCGCTACGTCTGCATCGTGAAGTCTTTCGGCGACTTTACGTTCCGGAAGATGGATCTTGACTTCTGTTGGGAGGATCAAGACGTGTAGATGGACGGATTTCAGAAGATCCTTCAGCGGCCAGAGATGGGAGCACATGAGAGAAGCAAAGCCATGGTGTTCAGAATCTTTGCACAGTGGAGGGATTGGCTTTCTAGGACCCTTGACGTGAACTCCTCTCACTCACGACTGGCAGAGGTCCGTTTTGTTCACTCTTCCTGTTATTTCTCTTTCCTGTGTCCCCTTTTCGAATCCTCGTTCTTGCTTTTTGTTTGAAACTTTCTGCCTTCTCGTGAATGATCCACTTATTTCGTTTCAATGACGTTCAGTCAATGATGAAACAATCAAGTTGACTCCAGTATATCTGTCGGGATCTGATTCATTCTCTCTTGATAGTAACGCTGTGCTATGTGGGCGTTCATGGTATATGCTGTTGAACTTTTTTTTTTTTCTGAATGGATCCCTTGTCCCTCTTTTTTTTTTGCATCCCCTCCTTTGCAGGCGCTCGACATCGCACTGAGATAGCAGTCGCACCTCAAGACGAAAGTCGAGTCCAAAACAAAGAAAGAGCAACCTGAGGGAACGGAGGTCACGGCAAAGCCTTTCGTGTCGCTGGAGTACGTGGTGAAGAGAGAAGGTGAGCCGGGCAGTGTCACATCTGGAATGACAGCAGCTGATAGACTGTCTATCTGTCAAAGTTACAGTCAAAGACACTGTATAAGTTGTTTTCCGACTCAGAGCCTCTCAGATTTTGTACGAGTAGTCACAAGCGCCGCTTACCTCTCCACACCCTTCTCTTTGATAAGTACATCAATTGTATCACACTCTTTTGCTCTATTTAATTATCTTCCTTGCAGGAACACTCAGCTCTGGAGCAACAGAGCCACAGACGAAGGGCAGGCAGAACGAAGGAGCGTCGAAGGTGGGTAGTCTGAGAGTGATTTTGGCCCACTTTGAGAGAGTGTACATGCCAAAAAACTGGTTTTGTCAATCTTCTTTTTCATGCTGCCTAGGAAGTTTTTCCCCCTTCGCAGGCTTTTGCCACAGCTTCTCCTCATCAAAAGTGACCCCTTTCTGGCTCTCTCTCTCTCTCTCTCTCTCTCTCTCTCTCTCGCTCTCACTCTAGCTCTTTCTCTCTCTTTTCTCTCTCTCTCTCTCTCTCTCTCTCTCTGTGTGTGTGTGTGTGTGTGTGTGTGTGAGCGTGTGTGCCTGTGTGTCTCTGCGTGTGTGCGTATGCGTGTGTGTGTGTGTATGTGTGTGTGTGTGTGTGTGCGCGCGCGCGCGCGCGCGTGTGTGTGTATGTGTGTGTGTGTGTGTGTGTGTGTCCATCCGTTCATGTGACCGTGTGTCCGTGTGTCCGTCCGTGTGTGTGTGTGTGTGAGAGAGAGAGAGAGAGAGAGTGAGTGTGTGTAAGTATGTGTGTGTATGTGTGTATATGTGAGAGAGAGAGAGAGAGTGCAATGTGTGTGTAGCAGTCTCGCTTTCTTTCTGTCTTCCTCTCTCTCACAAACACACAAATACACGTACTATCTTTGTGCCCGTCTCTGTCTCTGCTCGTGTGTGTGCGTGGGTGGCTGCCACTGGACGAAGCGTGTGTGTGTATGTGTGTGTGTGTATGTGTGCGCGCGCGCGATCTGCGTAATGTTTCCTTTGGAGTGCATGTGTGCGTTGGCGGTCTCTCCTGCAGGAGGGAAAATTGAATGACAAGTCGCAACACAGCACACCGGGAAGGAAATCGACTCCGGGAAAGTTTGGGGCAAGGAGAAAGTCTTCTATCGGTTGGTCGATCAATACTTCGCACTACTTCTGAATTGGGCGTTTTGTTTTTGCTCTTTTGCGATTTAACTCTCCCGGCCCTTCAATGTTTCTACGTCGCCGCTAGTGATCTCTTCATGATGTCGCGCGGTCTTAGAGGGAAACGGAGGAGGTCCTCAGAAGATGTCAGACAATTGGGGCAAGAAGTTCTTGTGTGCGTTTCCGTTTGCATGCTTCTATGCATTTGCGCGTCCCTTTCTCACTCATTTTGTCTCTGTGTTCATGTGAGGAGGGGAGAGAGAAAACAGAGAGAGAGAGAGAGAGAGAGAGAGAGGGGGGGGGGGGGGGGGAGAAAGAGAGGGAAAGAGAGAAAGGAGGGCGGAGGGAGAGAAATAGAGAGAGG
>JAHBMJ010000066.1:12144-47144 GCA_018398765.1 Chromera velia | reverse complement strand
GGATGACAGTCAAGCAAAAAGGGAAAGAAAAAAAAATCTTAGAAACAGACTGATGTGGACTGACTACACACACACATACACATACACATACACACACAGAGAGAGAGAGGCACAAGCATTCTTCATGCAGAGACTGAGAAAGAGGTTGGCATGCTGACAGACACATTCGAGACCAGCGACGAACCATTTGTGCGATGTCTGCCGCTGCGATGGGTCTCTTCAGATCGTCCGACACCGTGTGACGGGTGTAGCTGCACAAGACAAGAAGAGGCACAAGAAGGCGGGCAGCTTTACAGCTGTACTCAGTTTACGCGCGCGCGTATCAATGCGACCGCACACACACACACACACAAACACACACACGCGCACACGCGCGCACGCGCGCGCGACAGAGAGAGAGAGAGAGCTAATGATTCTACCTCTCACCCTCTCTGCATTCGATCATGTGTCACGAGGCCTCTGCCGGATCATGAAGGAAGGAAGGAAGGAAGGAGGACAGCTAGTGCCTGGACGGACTTGTGCCTCTTTCTCCTTGGTGTATGTGTGCACATATGATGCAAGCTTTACAGACAGACATCTTTGTTCCGCATATTCGAAGAATAGGAAAAGTCCTGCCTCCCTGTCCGTCTGCCGAGCTGCCTGCATTTTTCTACTTCCTTTTGATTCCTCCCTTCTTTGTGTCCCCGTCCCCAGCCGATCGAGGCTTCGTCTCCCCTGCATGACCCCCTTGACCTCCCTCACCTGAGATAAGGCACAACCACGGTAATGCTTCCAGCCGCTGCGCGTGCGAGTGCAGCAACGAGGAGAAGGAGTTCGATCACAGAGCTGTCCGGGTCGCCTGCAAAAGCACGCGCAAACAGACAAACCCCCCCCCCCCCCAAAAAAAAAACGAAGGAAAGGAAAACGATCATCTTCAGATCATACCACAGCCACATTCCGTTCGGTCCAACCAGAGTGAGTGTTGGCATGCAGGTTTCTTTAGGAGAAAGCTGTCAGTGACAACGCAGGCACCAAAACTGAAGAGGGAAAGATTTCAGGGGCACGTAAGGATGGGCGTATCCGTTTGTACACAAAACAGAAAGAGAGGGGGGCGGGGGAGCGGACGGACAATCAGATAGATAGACAGAAAGAAGGCAGAGAAATAAGGAAAACCAGAAGAGGAGAAAAGCATGGAAAAATGAAATAGGAGAAGAGAGAGAAAAAAATAGGGAAACAGCAGTGCAAGAAAAAGAAAGGTACAAATGAACAGACAGACAGGCATACATACAGACATACAGACAGACAGTGGGAAAGAAAAGTGAATGAAACGGAAGAGCACCACCCCCCCCCCAAAAGAAGGATCGACGGAACAAACCGACCCGAGAATCCCGAAGGTGAAGGGGCTGATTGCACAACGAAGACGTCAGCACCCTCAACTCTGTCCAGAATTTTGATCGATGTCTCTGCACACACACACACACACACACACAGAGGGAGAGAGAGGGAAAGAGAGAGGAAGGAAAAGAGAGAGAGTACGAGAGAGAAACGCAAACAGAGGGCTGGTGCAGGGAATTGTGTTCACGCTGATGCTGCGACCGAGAGAATGACAGGATGAGGAGAAAGAAGTTCCACAGTACACGGGCATAGACATAAAGAGACAGAGAGACGGTATTGCTCCTCCTCTCCCTTATTCCTGACGGCCAAACCGACAGAGAAAAACAGGGCAGAAAGGAAGCAAAAACAAGTATGACAAACTCGTGGAGAACAAACGAAAAACAAAACACGGAAGAAGTGAAGCAAGGAGGGCCCCTCCAAGACGAGAGCAGAAGAAAATCATGTTTCCCCTCCCGACCTCCATCAAGAAAACGCCCAACTCGGACCCTCCCCAGCTGCAAGCGAGCACACACGCACGGACAGGAAGGCTCTCCACAAGACCTTTGGAAAAGATGAAACACGAAGCCGGTCACAGCAGACTTACAAACCTAGTCTCTCTCTTTCTCTCTCTCCCCTTTTCTCCACGCACAGACAGTCGCACACCCAAGCCCACACGCGCGCGCGCAAACACACAACATACACACTCATGCGCGCACCAAACACGCACACAAGTTCACACACGCAAGTTCTCTCTCTCTCTCTCTCTCACTCTCTCTCTCTCACACACACACACACAGGCACACAGGTACACAGGTTTTTTACTCCCTCCGTTTCGCCCTCGCTTTAGTCCTCTGTCTCGGTAGCCAAGGAAGGGGATGAGAACTGCCAAACGCACGAACAAACGGACCAACCAAGCGTGGAACAAACCAACAAGCGGACCAACCTCTGTGCCGAGAACCGTCGAGATCTCCCGTGCTAATTCTGGGTTCCCCGACCCCGCAAAGATTTTGAAATCCGGACGGTCGGCCTCCTGGGCATGAAGGAACCGGCCCCTGAAGGAAGGCACAAACGAACAAACGAACGGAGGCGGTCAATGAAGCAGACAGGTAAACAGACAGACGGACAGACATCCCCGGTTTCGAAGAGGCGGATGGCAGCATGCATGAAAAAAAAAAGGAGAGTAAGAGAGCAAGAATGAAGCACAGGGACGCACACTAAGAAAGACGCATGCATCGAAGAAATCACGCACACTTCTTTCCTTCCTCCAACCTGTTGGTAGAGACCGTACCAACGGGCACTCAGTCGTCCTGCCTGCCTGTCATCTGTCTGTCTATCTGACTGACGTAATGATTTCTGAGGATTTCTTTGAGCCGATTGGGTCTACGGCGTCTCTTCGCATCTCTTCGTGTTCCTCCGCGAGGGCAACAAACGTCTGCTGGCGGCCTATGGAGAGGAGCTTGGTGAAGCCCGGCAGAGCCAAAAGACTTGAAGAAATGGAAACGCCCGTCTCTTCACCCCGTTTTCCGCACTCTTCCTTTGGCTGGTCCGAGTCCTTCCAGCAAGCGGACTGGATGAGGAAGGTGTTTGCTTGGAGACGGAGACGGGAAAAGGAGTCAGAGAGAGAAAAAGAGAAAGAGGGCGACGGAGAGAACAGCGAGACGCCAAGGACTGCAAAGAGAAGACCACCAGGGGCGACCTGCAGGAACAGCATCTTTCGTTCGTTCACCTCACTCAGCAGCGAAAATCCCCGCACATGCAGATACCGACTGAGAAAAAGAAAGGAGAGACGGGGTCATCCTTTCCGCTCCCTCACCGTGCAGCTGCTGAACTGGCTGGGGACCTATCTATCTGAGATAGCAGTATCAACCGGAAGCCAGAGCGATGCCCAATTCTGGTCTGTGAGAGGGGGCGGGGAGGAAGAACAAAGCCGTCTCCTCTGTTATATGCGACGCAGGAGAAAGAAGAGGCGTCGTATCAGGAAGCGGCAAACGCAGAAGGGGACGAAACGCGAGAAACGGAAAAATTAGATCATCGATGCAGGAGGACACGGACAGGCAGGGAGCGAGACGGGGAGAGAAAATGGCATGAGATGCGGAACGGGGGAGACGGACCTTCAGTAGGGCTTCTAAAGACATGCTGTCTCTGGATCGTGAGGTGTGTCTGAGTCTCTCACGGACTCTTAAGAAGGACTTCCAACTAGAAGAGAGGCCCAAGGCCCGAAAGCCTCTGAAGCCGCCTCCAAGCATTCCGGCACACTGATTTCACGTCGTAGTAAGGATAGGGCAAGTCGTAGTAAAGATAGGGCGAGTCTGTCAGTCTGCAATCGAAGTTTCCATAAACTCCCAGATTGATGATTCACACTACTCTCAGATGGAAACCCGTGGGAAATCACTAGAGTCGGGCCTCTATCGATAGTTTGAGTCATGACAACCAACCTATTGACCCGAATTTCGGGCTCTCGCGTGTATGGCTCCTTCAGAGAGAGAGAAACACCGCCCAGACCTCAGGCTCCTGACGACGTCAGGGCTCGAGGAGATGCTGCCGACGTGCGGGCGCACGAAGCTGGAGCGGCGTCCCATTTCTGGTCCGCGGGTCCAGAGAGTGACGGGGGTCCCCATGCACTCCAGCCGGGTCATGTTTGGGTGCCACGTGGGGCAGGCACGCGCGCTCTGGGCCCCTGCAAGGAGCCCGCCTCCCTCCAGGCAATTCGCAACCCGGTGCACACCTGGGTCCAAGGAGCCCCCACTCCCATCCCTGATTTAGCATTGCCTGCGCGACGGCACCTTGTTTGTAGGCCCAAGACGCCATTGTTCAAGCCCTGAGTTGAGACGTACAACCATGCGGTGTCCTGGAAGAAATTAATGACCTTCTTTTCGGACCCGCGCATTTAAATTTAACATTTTTCCGCCGATGAGTGAGTTCACGCGCGCGGAGTGGCCCGCGGAGGTCCGGGCGAGACATACTTCAAACTATGAATCTTTCTACTCTACGAACGGCTATAAAGATTTGTCTATACCTAATCCCTTAGGGCTTAGCTTTGGCTGACTAAGATCTCCATGCAGACTGAGCAAGACTAAGCTAAAGTCTGTAGAGTTTCTAGCTCTATAATTTTCTCTGTCTAGCCTAGTCTAGCCTCAGTACGGTCTAGGTCTCGTCTTCGGTTCTGGTTTTCCTGGGGGCCTGTCCAGGGCATCTCTCCTGCTGCTACCACCAAGGCGGCTAGCTGGAACGAAAGGGGAGAGATGGGGGGATTTAGCAGTGTACTCATCCTCATGAATGACTGTACGACAAAACACAGATCAAGTACAACCTAGAGTGCCGAACTAGAGTGTACTAGAGTGTTGTAATGTAGCCAGACGTGTCGCAGTGTTGATACTGTATTGTGTACAGAGATCATGCCATCATCATGGGAAGACAAGAGTGAGGCGAACATGTTAGGAGCAGATCTCAAATGCTTCTCACATAGCTAACAAGGCGGTAAAAATTTACTAGGAAGACATTATACACTACTTCTAACTGAGCGTTATATATATGACAAAATTGAATAATTTAATTATAATTTTAATAAAAATATCCAAGTAAAGTGCTCTATTCTAAATCATCTGATTTTAAATTTTAAAGCCAACTTAAAAAATACCATACAATATCATATGAAAGACATGACCTCACTGGTCCGATTAAAATTCTTTCTATATATATACATAATCACACTTGCATCTTATATTACACTATGATTTACGTACACTAGCTGGATTGATCAAAATCATCAACTTATTTCAATCGACCACGGTCACCTGCGCAGGTCACGTTTCCGTACCGGATTGCTGCAAGTCTCCACAGAACGATTCCTGAACACACGGCCAAATTCAGACTCTCAACATGCCCCCTCATTTCAATCTGAAGGCAGAAGGATGACGCTGAAATTGATTCCGCACTCAGGCCTTTCTGTTCGTTTCCAAACCAAACTGCAAGACGAGGTATTGCATCGACACCAAAAATAGTTTCTGCCTTTTTATCTTCCAAGGCAACATTCACACGCCCCTTTACGTGCGGTGACGTCGCAACTGAAACATATTCCCTTTCCCGGAGAACTCGCACGCAGTCTTCGCAATTCTCGAAAGTGCCCACAGGGACCCACCTGACCGCACTCGCAGACAACCCCAACAAGGCCCGGAGGTCCATCACCCCTTCTGGAGCTCCCACGACCAACAGAGCCCCCACCCCCAGTGCATCCACATTCCGCATCACCGTGCCCACATTCACAGGGGACGACGGATTCTCCAGCACGGCCACCAGCGAGGGTTCCCCCTTCAGTGCCGTCTCCCCCCCCTTCCACAGCCACTCCCCTCTCGTCCTCCCATGACCGGTCAAGGCACCCGCAGCTCCAGCGGCAGCAGACGAAAACTCTTCGCTGCTTAAGAGCCCCCCACCCTCACTCACACTAACAGCAGGCCGAGGCGGACTCTCAGACTGCACCGCTCCTCCTCCTCCCCTCTGCGAATTTTCCTCATTGACAACCCCACGAGGGACCAAACCTCCCATCTCCGTCTCCGACTGCCCCCCTATTGCCGTGATAGTACGGCGAGACGAAGAAGAAGCACAGACGGATGAGGCGTCTCTCTGCCCTCGGAGGCCGACGGCATCGGCTCTGTCCTTAGACCGCAAGGAGGCAGAGGCAGGGGCAGAGGCAGGGGAGGAAGCGAGCCAGGGAGGGACTTCTCGATCGCATTTCTGAAGAAGCTGAGAGAGAGACAGAAAAAAGAGAGAGAGAAGGGAAGGCGAAAGGGGACTAAATGCAAATCACACAGGAGCAAGAACCAAATCCACACAGCATGCTCATGCAACTTCAGAAGAACAGTCGACTACGAGCGCAGACATACGATTAGGAGGCTAGGAGAAGTAAAGAACGGATGCAGATCGGGTGGGGCAAGGGCGGGTGCTGCTGTCATGCACAACGGATGGATGGATGGATCCGGACAAAAGAGAGAGAGAGAGAGAGAGAGAGAGAGAACGGGTCCAGCGGAGAGTTCTGGAACAACAAAAAAAAGCAAAAATAGGAAAACTCCGGGCTGAAGGAGGAAAGATTTGACAGCAACAGAAGAGAGGTTTGAGGAAATGATGTTTGCAGAAAATTAATTTGACAGAGACAGACATGAGTCGACGCGCAAAGCGACAGAGAGAAACAGGAGATAAAGAGACTAAATGTTTCTTCTACCCCCTCTTTCTTTTATTCTAGACAGACAGACAGACAGACACACACACACACACACACAGAGAGAGAGAGAGAGAGAGAGAAAGAGAGAGAGAGAGAAAGAGAGCTAGAGCGAGAAACCGACAGACCCTCTCTATTTCGTGACTGTACGTGAGCCTTCGCAGGTCGATGAAGCAGACTGAGAGAGCCGTTGCAGTGGCTGCAGAACCGGAGGTCTCCACACACACCCCTCTCTCTTCTTTCGGTCCCTCTCCCTCCCTTCCACTCTTTGTTGCTGCCTCATCGAACGAATTTATCCCCCTCTGCAACCTGTGCAGACTCTTCCCTCCAGATGAAGATATTAGCTCGGCAGGCTCTGGACTCGCCGCTCTGTCCTCCATCCGATTCGAGTCACTGCAGGGACGTCTGAGGAGTCGGAGTCGATCCAGAAAGTGGGGAAAGAAATTCGGGATGTCCCAGTGAACAGCCTGCAGGAACGCAGACAGGGAGGGAGGGAGGGAGGGAGTCAATTGAGGAAACACGTGCGGACGCCCAACCACAGAGAAAGAAAGCAAAAGGAGAACGACAAACAGTGCGTTCATCAGAACAGTCTTTTCTTGTGTTCTCCTCCCCTTTCACTGATGAAGAGCTATTTGAACAGAAGGGCGCATGCAGCTGGCCCATGGTGAAGACAACACATGGAATGAAAAGAAAAACCAGGGACAGAAAGAAAGAGACAAACGGGCACGGACGGGCAAACAGACTACCCACAGTGGCCTTGGCCTTTTCACCTAATCTTGTCATGAGCTGAGAGACAAAGCAAAGATGATGCTTTGAATCTGCTTCTGTCTCTTTCCATGCTCCTGCCTTTCTTCCTCCTTTTCTGAAGCTCGAAGTGGTCAAATCTTTTGGAAGGAAGGAAGAAGGATCCATGCACAAGAATCAATTAGTCTTTCTTACGTGGTCAAAAAGTCTCTCCTTCATGGGAGACCGTTCTCGGAATTCTTCTGCTTGGGGGTCTGTCCTTTCCGTCCTTGCGCTTCCCCTCCTACTCCTCTCTTGGCCTGAAGCAATGCTCTCCTCTGTTTCTTTTTCGTCTTTCCCAATGAAGCTTTCATATAAGCTTTTCGTTTCTTCTCTCGTGGCTGAGTCTCCTAGCCAGGAGGCTTGTGCCTCTCCTGTCTCGTTTCTTCTTTGTGGTCTGAGGGCAAAAGTGAAGGAAGAAGCGCTGCTCGAGGGGCCTTGAGGGTCTTCGATATCTTTTAGTTCTGCTGTCGGAAAATGGGAATGAGACCTTTTCTTTGATTGTTCTTCTTCGCTCTTCTCTGCCTCAATCGAATCGTTCCCCTCCCTCTCTCTTCTCTGCATAAATTTGCGCTTCTCCTCTACATCTTCTCTGTCCTTTTGTTCCCGCAACCAACGGATGATCTGACTGTCTGTAGCGAGAGTGATCTGCAGACCCGCTTTTCTTTTTTGATTAGACGAGCATGAAGCTTCAGCCTCTCCCCCCTCTTCTTTCGCACTCAACACCCTTTCCCCTCCCTTTTCCTTTTCCTCTGCGCCATTCACCTGCTCTCCCCTTTCCCACCCAACCCAGGAAACTTCCACACTGCCCCCCTCGGCCCTTTCGAATGATACGAAGGACTTATCCTCTGCTGCCTCGGTGCCTTCCGTCCCTTCAGGATCTGGAGGCACAAATGAAGACTGGAGCTGAGGCGGAACAAACTGAGCAACCAGAGAAGAAAAGGAATGGGGATCCCTCGACAGAGGCAAAAACATCTCAGGAGCTTGCGCGATGTCGATGAGAAGAGAACGAAGACGGCCAACGTCTGCAGAAGAAAGGAAAGAAATGAAGGCAGCGCAAACAGAGGAACAGATGGAATGAATCGACTGACAAAATCAATTCAATGAATGCAGTCGCTGATCGAGGCGGGCCTGCAGGAGGAAAGCCGGCAAGAGACAGATGGAGTTAGTGCCGCTGCACCTATTCAGGATCATCTCCAAAACAGACCAGACAAGACAAATTGAAGACAAAGGGTTTGATAAGCAGGATTGACCGACAAAACAGAGCTTTACACGTAGAAGTGCAATGACAAGGACAGACAGACTGACAGATAGACTAAAGGTTTGTTCTCTTCTCTCTTCTCTCGCTTCTTCTCCATTTTTCCTTTCGTTCCGTTGACTCTAAACCAAAGCCGGTGGACTAGACAGACAGAAAGGCTGTGAAACTTCTGTTTTTTTCTTTCTGAACGGACAGACACGAAGAGGGAGGGAGGAGGGAGAGAGCGGTCGATGAACACCCTCATGCAGACCTCCTCATGCAGGCTGAATTTAATTTCAGTTGACGGTCTACTGTTTGGCTGCCTGCCTGGATATCTCGCTCCTTGTAAGCTTGTTTGACCGTCTCTCTTTTTGTTTGTTTGTCTGTCTGTCTGTCTGTTTGTCTGTCTGTTTGTCTGTTTGTCTGTTTGTCTGTCTGTCTGTCTGTCTGTCTCTCATCTTGCTTGTCTGTTCATGACCAAAAGGATGCGCACCCTTTCGTTTTTTCCCTTTTTTCAGCCAGGAAGCAGCGCACGATCGAACTGATTGATTGAGTGATTGATTGATTGATTGATTGATTGTAGGTGCCTTCCATTGAAAGAAGGATCAACAGAAGAGTAAATGAAATTCATTCCGCATGGATGCATGCACGTATACACATATACATACATGCACTCAATCAGGTCGATTGATACCCCTGCATGGCCTGTCTGTCTTTTATTCTAGCTTGGGAGGGAGGGAGGGAGGGAGGGAGGGAGGGACTGACCTTCCACGGACCTTCCAAAGGACCGGTCGGTCGGAGACGAACAGATGATCAGAACATGCAAGCAAGCAAGAGAAAGAAGAGAGGACAGACTCACTCATGCAGAATCAATCAGACCGCTTGTAAACTGAAGCGTTTCGTGTTTGTGTTTGCACTGGGAGACTACATGAGTCGAGTCTTGTTTCCCCCCCGCCTTCCATTTGACTCGTTCATTCATTCATTCATTCATACATTCATTCATTCATTCAATCAACCAATCAATCCATCAATCAACCAATCATGATTTTGCACTTGGATGTCATTCACATGGGGACAGACACCGAGAGGCAGAGAAACAGGCGCGCAGGCAGTCAGGGAGACAGGCAGAAAGACAAGAAGATGAGAGAGACACACTGCATGACTCTTTCTTTCCTTCTTCCTTTCTTCCTTCCTATCTTTCTCTCTCTCTCTCTCCCTCTCCCTCCCTCCCTCTCTCTCTGTCTCTCTCCCGGTTTGGGACGCCTCCCTGAGACAAACAAAGACAGCGAGACCAACTCGCCTACCTGCAGATCACAATCAGCCTCATTGGTTGTTGCCCATCCGCCACTTTCTGCCTTTTCTTCTTCTTGGCAGCAGCTGTAGCTTCTCGTTCTTGAGACAGCAGAAGAAAGGCACAAAAGCCGGTCAGACTTCTTTCCTTGGACGCCCACTCTCCCTGCAGCTCTCTCGGCATGCAATCACGCGGGCAGACAGCCAGGCTCGATTGATCGGTCGATTGAGTGAGTCAGTGAGTGAGTGCATGCGGAGCGGAAATCGTGTCGGCCGCTTTGTCTGCTCAAGGTTTTATCTGCGAATCTGATCATCCCCCGATCTGCACTTATTTCTTTCTGCCGGCCAGTCAATCAGTGTGCCTGCCTGCCTCAGTTTTGTACGTCCCTACTCACCCACCCACCCACCCGCCCTTTCATCCAACCCAGTGTCGACCACCACACCTTTTCGTGAAACCAAACAGTGTCACTTTCCGCACATTCTGCGGCATGACTTCAGCGTACAGAGAGGCAGGCAGGCAGGCAGGCAGAAAGACAGACAGGTAGAGCTTTTGCATACATCGTTACACAGGCTCGCAAAGCGAAGAAAGACGATGAAGGAAGGAAAGGTCCAAACCAAAGAAAAGTCACGTGAGGAGACGACTAACCGAAGTAATTTTTTGAAACACAAAGGACATTCTTCCCTCCCGAATAGATTCCTGCACCCGTGCCAAGGAGGACCCCCAGCAGCCCTTTTCTTTTTCTTCTTTTTCCTCCGCCGGCGCTCCACCCGTATGCATCCCTCTTCGCCTCTCTCCTTCCCCGCATATCCCCCCACAGAACCAGATCAGTGGGCCCCTACCCTTCTCCATGCCCCCTGCAACTGCCCCCATCAATTCTTCCACCAACGGACCCCAGCGACCGCCCGGCCGACCCGCCACGTTCCCCCCCTTACCCCCTAAAAGCCCATAACCTCCTTCTTTTAAGCCTCCCTCTTCCTCCTCCCTTTGTCCCATTTGTGCCATCTCCTTTCCCTCCTCCACGTCTACCTCTCCCTCCACACGCTCATCTATCAGAACCGCTATTTGTCCATCCTTGGTGCTTTCCAGGATCGTGCGCAGATGCTCCAGGTTCGCAGGTTTGGACAACAAAAGTTCCGCATTTGCAAAAACCACGAAAGCACACCTGTCAAGAGAGAGCAGACCCTCCTGCACCAAGCAAACAAGAAAAGGAAAATCAGGTAGAACGTCATTTTCCCCTTTTCTGAATCCCCTTTGGGATCTGGCAGGCAGGCACAGCGATGGGCCGAGAGACAAGAAAACTTCGGACCGTCCATCACGCACGCACCCCTCAGAAAAGAAGACAGGAGACAGGCAATTCGGTAGAAGGGCAGTGAGGCTTGTATATAGGTGCCTAAAGAATCTTTTTTTTTTGGTCATCGAATCGGACAGTGAGCGGCCAGACAGACAGGCAGATCGGAAGAAAAGGATGCTAGGACTGAAGTCGGGAAGGAATCTGAATTCGCAGTCCTCTTTTCTCTCCCCCCCTCCCCAGACTGCGCACCCGAATGCATTGCGCGAGTCTTCCTGGAGTTCCAATCACAGCGTCAGGAGGGTTGATTAACGCCGACTGCAGAGCCTCTTGCTGTTTCTTTGCCGTCCCCTTGTTAGCACCCACCAGCAAAAGGGTTGACAGAGGCACCGTGGCTGCGCTGTCGTTCAAAGTGAAGGCGTGGGGTCGGGTTGGAGTGATGAAGAGGGAAAACATTTTTCGTCTATCGCAGCCGGCTGTCCAATTCTCTGCGGAAGTTTCCCCCGCCTTGCACGTGTCGCCCTCATTAGAGGAGACGGCCCCTCCACAGGAGACGGCTACGTTTTCCGCGTGTTGCAAACAACAGCTTAGAGTTTCCTGCGCCTCTGGGGGCACAATGGACACAAAAACGCCACTGCGACCATTCGCAAGGGTTGAGAGCATCCCGTCATGAATGAAAGTACTGGCCTTTCGTGGTTTCGCCTGTTTCATACACGAACCCGACTTTCATTTCAACGAAGGCTCCCTGTCTGACGCCGTGGGCCGCTCGACCGTGTCCGTAAAGCTAGTAGCCCACCCCTTCTGGAAAAAATCTCTCGAGTGGAAATTAACAACAAGAAAACTGCCGGCTGTAGTGGCAGTTCCGGCGGAGCGAAGCGGAGTCCGGAACTAAGGTTCAGCCGGAGCCAAGCGATACGGTCTATGGAGGGGTGTCGCTGCGGGGTGCGACGTGATGGAGACGGGTCACTTATATGATGGCCCAACATGCAGCTGTAACCTGATTGGCGATTAGTACAAAGCAATTCTGCCCCACTTGGATGACTGAACCCTCAACAATTAGGGCCCAACATGCAGCTGTAACCTGATTGGCGATTAGTGCAAAGCAATTCTGCTCCATTTGGACGTACGACTGAACCCTCAACAATTAGAGCCCAACATGCAGCTGTAACCTGATTGGCGATTAGTGTAAAGCAATTCTGCCCCATTTGGATGACTGAACCCTCAACAATTAGAGCCCAACATGCAGCTGTAACCTGATTGGCGATTAGTATAAAGCAATTCTGCCCCATTTGGACGACTGAACCCTTAACAATTAGAGCCCAACATGCAGCTGTAACCTGATTGGCGATTAGTGTAAAGCAATTCTGCCCCATTTGGACGACTGAACCCTCAATAATTAGGGCCCAACATGCAGCTGTAACCTGATTAGTGATTAGTGCAAAGCAATTCTACTCTATTTGGCCGTACGACTGAACCCTCAACAATTAGAGCCCAACATGCAGCTGTAACCTAGCCGATTGGTCACGAGAAACCTTTAAGTAACACTAAGTGACATAAAGCAATTGTTCCTTATTTGGAGAACTGAACTCTCAATAATTAAGGCCCAACCTGATTGCCCATCACTAGCCATTACTAGCCGTCACAAAACTTCGGTGCAAAGTATATGGATGCGACAAAAAAACATGCGTGTAAAAGCTTGAAAATGCGGCTGCATGCTACTCTATGCAGCTGTTCTGATAACCTGCATTATGTGAGATTTTTTTTTTTTTAAAGAATTCCTAGGTTCCATAAAAAAAGGTTCCATAAATGCATGTAGTTAGGCATTCTTGCTACTAGTTTGCATGAACACTAGCTGGTTGTACTAGAACAGTAAAAGTAGACCTGTGAGTTTGTAGTTAAAAGTAGTGAAAAGATAGTTTCAGAGTCTAGGCCTAAAAATCGAAAAATCGAACAAGTAATACATACCAAACTTGAATTCGCTCTAAAATCTTGTAGATGATAAAGCCAGCATAATGTACATCAATAAACGTATAAGAGGGTGTGTGAGAGAGACAGACAGAGAAAGAGAGAAGAAGCGAAGCAGATTTAGCAGAGAGAGAGAGAGAGAGAGAGAGAGAGAAAGAGAGACAGACAGACAAAGACAGAAAAAGACAGAGAGACTGACAGAGACAGAGACAGAGAGAAAGAGGAAGAAAGAGAGACAAAGACAGAAACAGAGACACACACACGGAGAGAGAGAGAGAGAGAGAGAGAGAGTGACAGAGACAGAGACAGAGACAGACAGAAAAAAAAAAAAGAGAGAGAGAGAGGGAGAGAGAGAGAGAGAGAGAGAGGGGAGAGAGAGAGAGAGAGAGAGAGAGAGAAGAGAGAGAGAGAGAGACAGACAGGGAGAGAGAGAGAGAGAGAGACACGGACAGAGACACACACACAGAGAAGGGGAGAGAGAGAGAGAGAGAGAGACAGACAGACAGAGAGAGAGAGAGAGAGAGAGAGGGAGGGAGAGGGAGGGAGAGGGAAGGAGGGAGGGAGTGAGTGAGGGAGGGAGGGAGGGAGGGAGAGAGAGAGCGGGAGAGAGGGAGGAAGGGAGGGAGGGAGAGGGAGAGAGAGAGAGAGCAGGCTTAGCAGAGAGAGAAGCACAGAGAGAGAGAGAGAGAGAGAGAGAGAGCGAAACAGAGAGAGAAACAAGGAGAGCCAGCCAGAAAGGCAGACAGGCACACAGACAGGGGCAGAGAGGGAAAGAGAGAAAGAGAAAAAGAGGCGGAGAGAGGGATCTTCTTTGTCTTTATCACGGTACTGACGTAAATGACTGGCGTAATGTAATTACACGGTAATTGGGCACTGTACGTAATTGGGCCCTTGGGTCCTGGCGCAATTAAGGGATCTTCTTTATCGAAAGTTTAAAGAAAAGGGTGTGCACATGCATCTTGATTGCATGAGGTCATTTTCCGAGGATGCAAGGAAAGGCTGATTCACGGTCCTGACGCAAGGGATCTTCTTGATCACGGTACTGCGTAAATTGTTGACGGGCGACCTACCGGACGAGACTGCCAGTGCATGGGGATTCCTTCCTGCGACAGATACGAGTGAGTTGCTGCCCTCCGTTCGATCTCCTAGGCCAGAAAGGCCTTCAGGCTGTTTCTGCTCTCTCCGGGAGAAGCTCATTCTTCATTAATGCCAATTCACCTCGCATCTTGTCCCTTACCGAGTGCTGCAATGTCGCAAAGATGGCGGCCGCCTCTTCCCCCAACAGTCCACGCGAAACCTGAATCTTCGAGCAATCGGCGTGCACAGGCGTGGCGCTCCTGCCGCACCAGTAGCACCCGTGGCCATTGGGGCAGTAGGTTTTCTTTCCCTCGTCCATACAGCATTCCCACGGCCAGTAACAAATCCCAGCTCCGTGTCCGCAGTGCAGGCCAGGAACGTATGTCGTCACCTGGGTGGAGGCGTGCGCCTGGATGACGGCAAGGGAGACGGTGCCCCCGAAGTTGCGGCCCGCAATGGCAATGATGTCAGCAGAGGAGGTAGGGGACGTGATGACGTCGTGGAAGACTCTGTAGTCTTGCGATTCCACATCGAAGACAAAGTGCAGTTTCTCTGCGACTTCAATCGCCGGGAATTCGACGAACTTCTTTCCCCACGCGTCGATGATATCGTTGAGGGCTGTTGGGCCGCTTGCAAGCTGGTGGTCGTGCATGGAGACGGCGGAGACGGGAGTCAGGGAGACGGAAGCCGGAAGGGCTGGCTGCGCGATCTCGCAGGCCTCGACGGCGTTCGCGATGCTGTCGAACCACTGACGCTCGTCTTGGCCCTCCCCCCACACGCAAGCGATCTGCGCATCGCACTCCGTCTCGTTCGTGATTGTCGCGCACTGGGCTGAGAAGGAAGGGGTCTTCCCCAGGCACGACTTTGCTGCCCTGCCAGTGGCGACCAATCCCAGCACAACAAAAGCGAAATGAACGGTGTAAGTCATATCACATGACCTCCCTCCTGCTGCTTGACAACAAGCTTCCTTCTGCGGGAGCAACGGGAGTGTGAGTCTAAACGTACGTTGTCTGTGCAAGATCGACAGTAAATTAGTACGGGCCGGAAAGCGCGCCCAAAATTCACTCACTTTTCGCGGGCCATGCATTCGCGCACGCTTCGATCGCGCGCGCGTGGGTCAGAATCGGTCATGCATGCCAGCAAGCGCGAGACAATTCTTTTTGCCAGCTATATAGATCGAGCTTCTGCACGAGATGACTTGAGTATACTTGAGTCTTCCTCTGACCCAGCTTCGCATCTCGTGCACGCAACTTGGCACTGTACGTGGGTCTCCTGACCGAGTTTAGAAAGGAAGGATCTGTGGAGCTTGACCGAAATTTCCTGAATTAAGCTCCTGCCGATGAGAGCTGAGACTGTCTTTTCGTTTTGGTCTTTGGTGGGGCGCTTCCCGTTTGCGCCTGTTGGTTTTCTGGTTTGAGCTGTCTGTCATTCTCACCGCAAGGCAGCTAGGCAGGCAAAGAAGGGATGTCAGCGTTGACTGCTGACGTGCCGCCCCTGGTGCCAGGGACGCTGCTGAGCACGCCTCAACCGCGTCCCGGGTCAGTCGCTGAGATTTACAAGGAGTATGTCCAAGTTCGAATCCCAAACACCGACGAGATTGAGGACCCGTTTATCAAGCGTCATTTTGAATCATTTCGCAATGCGATGTCTGAATGGCAAGCGCAAGCTAGCCTGAAGCGGGACATTTCGGACGAGCAGATGGATAGCTTCATGATTGCTCTGAATGAGTACTGCACTCGACACAACGTCACCTCCAAGAAACGCTTCGACAGGGCAGTCTACGTCATTAGGAAGGAGCTCAACCTGAGCCCCAGCAAGGGTCAGATGGTAGCTGCCTACCAGCGCCTGGCAGGGTCCACTCGTCTGCCGTACAACGCGACAGTCGAGCACCAGATGGTCAAAAGAGGCAGCAGGACACCCTCGGGTAAGTCGGGGGGGCGCAGAGGACCGCGCCGCCACTCCTGTCTTAGCTGAGATAGATGTTCCTTTCCTCTTCCTCCATACAGCTCGCATTCCACTCTAGCCTGCTGTCTGTGTGTCAGTTGGCGTTCGTGCAGGGGAATGCCATGCGATCGATCCATGATGCAGTCTCCTGCACTCACTCACTCACTCACTCACTCACTCAGTCTGTTGGTTCTGTTCCAGGAGGTCTCCAGCTCTGCCACAATGATGGCGTTTGTCTTTCCTCTTTTCTCTGCCTATCTGCCACTCTTCCTTCAGTGCCTCCTTTTCTTCTCTTCTCTTCTGCTACCAAGTCAGGTCCCCCTTTCTCCCTGAGGCATGCACTCACTGGCAGAAATTCTCAATTCACCCTTTTTCCCTCATTCCCCCACTCGCTGACTCACTGATATACGTGACCACATATACGCATGCACACACACACACACACACACACACGCACTCACTCACTCACTCACTCAGTCACGCCATCCATGGTTTCTTCGCAGGCGTCCTTGTCATCACTCTACTGACGGCACCGGGGCCATTTTCGTGCCCCAAAAACTGCGCGTACTGTCCGCACGAGCCGGGCCAGCCCCGTTCTTATCTGTCGACTGAGCCCGCGGTGCTCCGTGCGAACCAAAACGGGTTCGACGCGGTCAGCCAGTTCAACGACCGGGCCTCGACGCTGGAGAGGAACGGGCACACGATCGACAAAATCGAAATTCTCATTCTCGGAGGAACATGGTCTGGGTTAGTCAGTCAGTCAGTCAGTCAGTCAGTCAGTCAGTTAGGATGGCGTTTGAGTGAACTAGAAAGGAAAGAAAAGAAAGGCTGGGCCTCTATCTGCATCTGTCTTTGTGTCTCCTGTTCTTGTTTTTGAAAGAGGCAGGAAGGATACCGGTAGTCCGCCTGTCGGAAGAAGGGAGGCTAATGGAGGGGGGGGGCTGTATGCATGTCCATGCGACTTCTTTACCTACAGAACGAATGAAGGAAGCAGGGTCTTCGGAAAACCCTTCCCTTTTCCTTCACTCCCTCTGCTCTTCTTCCCACTCTTCCCCTCCCTTTCTTTCGTTACGTTTCGTGTGAAGTATAAACGAAAGAAAGGCGTGCCTCGCTTTTCGTCGTCTGTCTGTCTGTCTTTCCGTCCGTCCGTCTGTCTGTGTATCTGTGTTCATGAAGAAGAGGAGGAAAAGGAATCATATAGTCTGTCTGTTTCAAAAGAAAGAAGTACATAGTCTGTCTGTCAATTTGCTGCCTCCCTCCCTCCCTCCGTTGTTTCCTTCCAGATACCCCCGGGACTACCAGGAGGAATTTATTCGGGACGTCTACTATGCAGCGAACGTCTACTACTCGGACGCTGACTGCGCCGCCACATCCCCTCCTTCCCCCCAGACTGACCCTGTCAGGGGGGGCGCCGCCAGTGGTGCGGGGGCCGGATGCAAGTCAGAGGGTTGCTTTGACGGTGGGTGTTCGGAGCAGGTGGCAGATTCCTCTCAGGTGGGCTCCTCCTCTTCTTCAGACTATTGGAGGGGGAAGCGGCAGCCGATGTCGTTGGAAGAGGAACAGAAACGGAACGAGTTGGCCAAGGCTCGGATTGTTGGCCTGACAGTAGAAACGCGCCCGGACTTCATCAACCGTTTTGAGCTGCGACTGTTGCGTCGGTACGGGTGCACTCGGGTGCAGTTGGGGGTGCAGCACACGGACGATGAGATCCTGAAGGTGATCCAGAGAGGCCACACAGTCCAGAACTCCATCAAAGCAATGCAGCAGTTGAAGGATGCAGGGTTCAAGGTAGGTAGGTGCGTGGGTGTGTGTGGGTAGGGTAGCGGGGCTGTCTTGCGTGCTTGTGTTTTGGGATGCTTCCGTATATGAACAACAACCAGAAAAAAGAGAGCTTGCATTCATGCGTATATGAAAAGGGATGCTTACGTATATGAACAAGAACCAGAAAAAAGAAGAGAGCGGAACGGGACAGGGAGGCCAGAGGGAGACTGGCAGAGGGAAAAGCACTTGGGGAGGGCGGGGAGAAGAGAAGAGAAGGACCGAAAGAAGAAAAAAAGGAAAACAAGATAGACGCATCAATTCAGCAGACAGCAAGAGAGGAAAGAGGAACGTAAGAAAAGAACGGGAGGGAAACAGGAACGAAATCAACGAAGAGACAAAAACGAGCATCTGCCATTCCTGCCTGCCTGCCTCCCTGTTGATCTTTCTTCCTTTCCTTCGTGTCTGTCTGTCTGTCTGTCTGTCTGTCTGTTATTGTTTGTTCTCTCCCTTTGTCTTTGTTCCTTCTTTCTTTCTTTGTGTCTCCGTGTACATGAGGAAAAGGAGGGAGAAGAAGAAACGCATATATACTCTGTCTGTCTGTTTGCAGGTGGACATCCACATCATGCCCGACCTTCCAGGGTCCAACCCCGAGAAGGATAGGCAGATGTTCAACTACCTCCTCTCCAGTCCGGACCTTCAGGTCTCTCTCTCTCTCTCTCTCTCTCTCTCTCTGTGTGTGTGTGTGTGTGTGTGTGTGAGTGTGTGAGTGTGTGTATGTGTGTGCCCTCGACCAGCCACCTTGCACAAAGCACAAATTTGGGAGGGGTTCAGTCCGACATGCACCGAGGCGACAAAGTGCACTTTTCTCTTCATTTTCCTGTTCGCCTTCATTTTTCCTGTTTTTATCCAGCCATTCCGATTCGCACTCTGTATCAATATCACGCTGGCCCACTTACCTTTTCTTTTGTTTTTTTGTTTCTTTTTGCTTTCTGGCTGCTGCAGGCGGATCAATGGAAGATTTATCCCTGCGAGGTCACCCCATTCTCCCAGATAGAGAGGTGGTACAAGAACGGAGAGTACAAACCGTATGCGGAGATTGAGGACGGCAGACACCTGCTCGACCTGCTCATTGAGGTCTGTTGCTGGGCGGGCGGGTGGGTGGGTGGGTGAGTCTATTAGTTGGAGTAGGTACAGCGCGTGGTCGCCTGCTGCATGGGTCTTCTCTTCTCTCCTCCCCTCCTTCCCTGTCTTGCCGTCTTGCTTCTGGTTCTGGCTCTGGTCAGCTGTCTGTCTTACCGAACGAATGTCTCCGCATGAACTCTTATTTTTTTCCCTTTTGACCCTTCTCCCTTCTTCTGTGTCGTGTGTGTGTGTGTGTGTGTGTGTGTGTGTGCAGGTGAAGCTGAACGTGCTTCCCTGGATTCGCGTGAACAGAGTGATCAGGGACATCCCGAACCAGAGCATCATCGGGGGGAACGAGAAGACCAACCTCCGCCAGATCCTGGACGTCAGGATGAGGGAAAGCGGGGGCAAGTGCAGGTGCATCAGATGCAGAGAGACCAAGGACGACCTGGCGGTCAGTGCTTGCTTGCGTGTATGTGCGTGTGAGTGTGTGTGTGTGTGTGTGAGAGAGAGAGAGAGAGAGAGAGAGCGTGCGTCAAGGAGGTCGGTCATAGTGAGTGAATGAATGTATGAATTTGGCGAGAATGAGGATTCGTGCACGAGGCATGCATGGGCAGCCGTCCCTTTTCTTTTTCTGTTTTGACGTGTGTGTGTCCACGGAAAGACTGCGTTCTCTCTCTCTCTCGCTCTCTCTCTCTCTCTCTGTCTGTCCGTCTCTCTCTTTCTCTCTCTCTCTCTCTCTGTCTGTCTCTCTCTCTCTCTCGTCTTGTCTTTTTTGTTGTGCTTTTTGTCGGTGGCGCGCGTGCGTGCGAGTGTGACTGAAAAAGAAACACACTCATATGTGCATGTTTACAACGAACGTCTCCGTCCGTCTGTGCTCTTCCTGGCTGCCTGCAGGGGGACGTCGGTGCTGCTGAACTGAAGACGCGCATTTACTTGACGCTGGGCGGAATCGTCAGTATATAGTCTATCTTATCTAGTCTGCTTTCTCTCTGTATGTCTGTCTGTCTCTGTCGCTTCCTTCCAATCCCCTAGCTCTGTTTCTGCATCGCTTCCCCACGTCCCAGATGCGACCGAGCCCACCCACCTGACCTTGACTCCAGTTCTGGCCCCATGCCCAGAAGAGACAGATCTGCATGCAACTGCTTCTCTGCTCTCTCTCTGTCTGCCTGTCTGTCTGTCCTCTTCGGTCTATCTGCATGTTGACGCACGCAATGGTGCATGCAGGAGTACTTTTTGTCCTTTGAGAATCCCCAAACGGACAAACTCTTCTCGTTCCTCCGTCTCCGTCTCCGAGACGCCGAGACGATGGAAAGGGAGAGGGCGGGGGAGATCAAACATCCCTCCATTCCGGAGCTCTCCGGGTGTGCACTGATTCGAGATCTCCACGTATATGGTCAGTCAGTCAGTAAGTAAGCCGCTTGTCTGTCTGTCGGTGTGCGTGTGTGTGTGTGTGGGTGGACGTATCCATCAATCTCACAAAGTTGTCACGGTAGCGTGTAGCACAGTCTCTCTCGGTCTAAGCCTGTGGCGGGGTGTGTGGGTGTGTCCATATAGTGGGGTTCAAAGAGGGTCATCGCTGTGCTTTGAGCAATTTTTGTTTATTTTTTCTACGGGTTGGATTGATGTAAGCAAATTTGTCAGATCGGTTTCATGCATGTTGTGTCTTGTTGTTGTTTGGGTCGCTTTCCTTTCTTGTCTCTTGCACGGTGGAAGGGGGACCACTCCCCCCCCTCTTTGAACACAGCATGGGGCCCTGTGGATGTCTCTCTATCTGCGTGCTCGCTCATGCACGAGCGTGCCCGTGCATACTGCTTGTGCATGGACGTATCATGAAATCCATGCCTGTCTGTCTGCAGGCGCCTCGTGCTTCACTGGGGACTGCGTGGATCTGGCCTGCGAGGCCATGGGGCACTCTCAGTGCAGACCCGAGAGAAACCCCGACACCCTCAAGGGTGCCACAAGCGGCGCCCTGGCGTCCCACAGCGTGGGGCTCGGATGGCGTCTCCTGGAGAAGGCGGAGAGCATCGCTTTTGGCCAGGGTGGGTCGGTCGGTGGGTGGGGGGATAAATTAAGGGGGCTGTAGATGGATGGATCTTCGTTGCATTTCTTCTTTCTATGCTGTCCCTGTCGGTCCCTCCCTGCATGTGCACATGCAGACCCGTCGGTTTTGTCTCCCGCCTGCACCTTCACGTCCCCCCCCATGTATTCCTGGGGGGTAACACTGCTGTGCACGGGGGGCGTGAAGAAGAATTTTGTCGACCAGTACGCAAATGGAGGAAAATTACAAACGGCTACACGAAAGCATGGCACGCATTATGTGACGATGTCTGTTTGTTTGTGTGGCTGCATGCAGGGTACACAAAGATGGCGATCACTGCTGGCGTCGGCATGCGGCACTACTACAGGAGGTCGGTCTCGATTTGTGGTTCTTTCTTTCTTTGGAGAGACCTGCTGCATGCAACGATGTAGTGCGGTGATGGTGGGGCGTGCAGCGATCGCCCCTTTCTTTTCTTTTCAGCCTCCCCCTTGGAAAGGGAGAGTGAAAACAAGAAACAAAAGACAACGGAGGAATGGGACAGATGAAAGAAACACAGAGCAGAAGGAGGGAAGCAAACGGGAAAGAAGAGAAAGAAAGAGAGAGATACTGACATGCACACACACACACACACACAGAGAGAGAGATAGATAAAGAGAGAGAGAGAGAGAGAGAGAGAGAGAGAGAAAGAAAGAAAGAAAGAAGGAAAAGAAAAGGACAAGGGAAGGAAGGAAGGAAGAAAGAACGACGATGGTGACCTTCCGCCTTTCCTTCTCCCTCCATCCATCCATTCCTATCTCTCTCCCTCCCTCTCTCTCTCTTCTCTGTCCATGCATGCATGCATGCAGGTACGGGTACAATCTTGAAGGCACCTACATGATCAAACCCCTCACGAAGGCTTCCATGGCCCTCACAGCGAAGGTAGCCCTCTCAGGCCACATGAAACCGTTGCAGCCTGACGAGGACACCGCCGTCGGCCTTCGTCTCTCCAACTCCCCACCCCAGGCTGCCCCCCCGCCTCTGCCCCTCCCTGCACCCTCTGTCCCCTCGTCTGCTGCTCCTGAGTCTCCGACGATCACCAAATCGCAACAAGAAGAAGAGGAAGAGGAGGAACCATGCACCCCCCTCAAAGAGAACGGAGAGGCTTCCTCTCCCTCCCCTCCCGCTCCTGCTGCTTCGGCAGGGTCGGCACATGGGGAGGTACAGTCCCGAGCTGGGCAGAGAGAGGGGCGGGAGACGGCAAGCGAGTGCAGTGAGAGAAAGTGCAGAAGTCTACCGCCCCAGCTGGGGGAGAAGGAGGCGGAGGCAGGCTGCCAGGGGGAAGGCGACGTGATAAGAGCAGGGCGACAGCAGGAAAGAGAACCCTCTGTTTCTGTTGAGAAGGAGAAAAAGGAGGAAGAAGAAGAGACCACGGTGAAAGCCAGTGGAGAGAGAAACGAAGCAGAAGACTCCCACAGCCCCTGCAGGACCTCACCTGGCCCACCGCACACAGGAGGAGGAGGAGGATCCACGGTCCCCCCCTCGTCCCCAAACGGCGCGCACGGAGGGACGGAAGAGGAAGAAGTGGGAGTGGAGGGAGAAGGAAAGGAGAAGGGAGATGGTGTTGTTTTAGGGAGGCGCGAAGGCGAAGGCGAAGGAGGTTGCGGGTCCGAGAACCAGAGAGACGGGGGTGGACGAAGCTGGGAGGGGGGCGAGGAGGGAGGCGCAATTGAATGCCCTTCCTCCTCTCTCGGTCTCCCCTCCGCTTCCTCCAATCCTGATGTGTCCGCTCTCTCCACAGAATCAGCAAAAAGAACAGAAACAGAAAAGGAAAGCATCAGAAACGAGGGGATCGAAAACCCTCTGCCCGGTTGCACTGCCGATGAATCAGAAGAAGAGGTTGGAGTGAGAAAAGAAGGGGGGGTGAAAAGAGGCAAAAACGGTGGCTCCTCGGATTCCTCTTCCCCCTCCTCAGGAGGTCTCCGTTCGACGTCGTCTGCCTGTGGAGAGGGGGGAGAGGGGACGGGAGGCGGGGCTATAGTCCCCGCTTCTTCCTTGAACGTGCCAGAAGAAAAGCATGCATTATCTCCGTCAGGGGAGGAAGACGGGATGGGGGGCTGGCTGGGGTTGGGGGTTGGGAGGGAGGAGATTCAGGTGGTCGTCTTTGGCGTCGCAGTCGGTTTTAGTGCTGCACTCTCGTTCAGCGTCGTGCAGTGGGCACTGAACCGTTGTTTCGGGTCGGGGGGCAAGGGGGGAGGGTCCCGATGATTTATGCGGCAGGCAGGCAGGCAGGCGCATTGCCTTCCTTCCGCCTGCCTCTGTCTGCCTGTCTGAATCGGCCAGCAATCAAGGCGCCTGTCTTGTCTGTCTGTCTGTCTGTCTGTCTGTCTGTCTGTCCAACTGCATGCCTGTCTGTAAAATTTTTATTTTTCATTTGGCTCGGCTTCCCTTTCCTTCCCTTCCATTTCACTCCGCTCGAACCGACCCGACCCGGCTGTGCATTCAGCTGGCGGGTAGCCACGGCGCACTTACTCACACGTTTTCCTTTTGTGTTTGTTTGTTTGGACTTGGCGGAATGAAAAGGTGAGTGAGTGAGTGCACTGTCTGTCTGTCTGTGTCTTTCTGACTTTTCTTCTTCTGATTGGAAGATGCCGAAAGAGACAGAGGGAAAGAGGGAGGGCGATGACACCAAAGGGGGAAAGAAAAGGAGACGATGCGTGGGCGTCTTTTCGCTTGCGCGTGCGTCAGTTGCTGAAGAGAAGAAAGTGGCAAAGATGTCGTCAGGTTATCCTGATTGCGAAGGTGGAGTGAGGAGAGAAGAAGACAAAAGAAAAGAGACAGAGGAGGGAGGAGGGAGGAGGACGAAGGCGGGAAGGATGGAACAAAAAAGTCTTATTTGTTTCTGTTGAGGGAGCCCGGTCTGTTGATGACGGGCTGGAAAGGGAAACGAAGGGTCTGTGTGAATGTCGGTGCATTGTGTTTAGACAGCACTTTGATGGTTCAAGTTTTCAGAACTTGTGCTTTCTTTTTTCCTTTCTCCTTGGTGTCCTCTACACCGAACAATGAATAAGAAATCAAACTTAAGGCAGAGGAGATTATTCTCCAGAATATTCTGCTTGACACACGGTTTGTTTGCTGCTTGCTGGCTGCTGCATAGAGTCACACACACGAGGGTGTCGACTGTCGTTGGTTCGGGTGGGTGGTGGGTTTTCTTCGAAGACATCTTGCAAGATCCTTCCAGGCCTTCTGCCTCCCCCTCTCTCTGTATGTGTATCACGAATGTGTGGTGTGTGTGTGTGGGTGGGTGGGTGTGAGTTTGTGATGGAGTCTGTGTCCCTCCAGGCAATCGTCCCGAGTCGGCTGTTGCCTTCGTATACATTCATTCAAATAAATCTGCTTAAGGAAGGAGGGAATGAAGGATCTTTGTGGGTGGGTTCTTCTCTTCCATCCCGATCTTGTCCCTTCGTTCGTTCGTTCGTTTCTCTCCCTTTTCTCCTTCTGTCCTACAATAATGAACCAAAACCTGAAGGGGCGTCTGAGTTCAATTATGTGTTGGTGCATGCGTTAATGGGGTGGGGCGCCTTGGTTTCCCTTCTCGTCTCAGCCCCTCTCGTCGTTCTCTCTTTCTTTCTTGCTGACTCACCTCCCTTCCCTACCCTACCTACCCTAATGCTGTTTCGTTGGTCATTGTTCAAATGCATCCATGCCCTGTCGTTGCATGTTCGTGTCTCTCCTTCCTCTTTTAGTTGTTTGTGTGTGCTTATTTTTGTCTTTTCTCTGCTCGTGGGAGGATGCATAGGCAGGCAGGACAGCTGCGCAAGAGAGAAGCCCCTTTGGGGTGTGGGTGGAGGGGCGGGGGGGGGGAGCATGAGGGCAAAGTCTGGGACGAAGGAGAGATAGGCGCCTGCACAGAGAGAGAAGAAAGTGAAGACGTAGAAAACGTTCCATCAATGCACGCACTGGGTGGAAAGAGGAGGGGGGAGAATCTCTGTGGCCGGCTGGCGGGCATGCAGGTGCGGTGCGTATGGTGGCCGTGTTCTGTTCTGACAGACAGCTTGATTGATTGGTTGATCGAGACCGTCAACAAAGGTCCCTTCGCTGCGTGGATGGATGCCCTGCATGAATGAATGAATGAATGCTTTGTTCGTTCTTTCTTTAGCCTTCCGCCTTTCGGATCAATCTCTCTAGCTGCACGTCTCTCCTCTACATTGATACCACACAGCTGTCTGTCTGGCTTGCCTGTCGGTCTTTTTCTTCACAGCGCAGGAACGTTTGAGGGAGTGGGTGGGTTACTGGGCGGGTGGGTGAATGCGTGGCGTCCCCTCCATCCAACATTCCCTCCCTCCAGCTCCCCTCTCTCTCCTGTTTGCTTCCTTTCTTCCTTCCCCTCTTTGCGCCCGCTAGCCATGTTTATCCCCCCTCATCTTCCCTCCTCCTCTCCCTCCCTCCCTCCCTCTGTGCCTTCTCTGCCTGCCTGCCTGCGTGCTTGTCTTGACCTCTGCCGTTGCTCAGGTGCGGGGACAAAAACAGAATGAAGGAAGACGAATCCCGCCAGTGGGTTTCTCTCTACGTTCATCTGTCTCACTGCCCGCCTCACTGTCTTTCTTTACGCATGCCTCTCTCTCTGTCTGTCTGTCTGTCTGTCTGTCTGTACGCATTTCTCTCTCGAGGGAGGGAAGCAGATGCCTTTTCCGTGGCTTCTTCTTTCCTTGCTTCTCTCTGTCTCTCTCTCTCTTCTCTCTGTGTGTCTGTGTGTGTGTGTGTGTGTGTGTGTGTGAGTGTTTTGTCTCTCTTCTTCTTCATTTCTATTCGTGCCCCGCTCTCAGACACGTTACGTGGAAGGAATGAGGGGCGGTCACGTACATGTGCGTGTGTGGGTGTGGGTGTGATGGTTTCGCGTTGTTGCGTATCCGTGAGGTGGGGTGGAAATCTCGCTAGGGGGGCCGATACTTCCTTTCGTTTCCTGTCTGTCTGCCTGTTTCTTTTTGTCTACCTGCCTGTTTCCTTCTGTCTACCGGCCTTTTTCTGTCTGTCTCTGTGTCCACCTCTACCATTCTGTCTGTCTGTCTGTCTGCGCAAACGGCATCTCCCGGTCGATTGCACAGACAGAGTCTGTCTGAACGGTAATGGCAGAGAGACAAAAGACATGAATGCCAAAGAGAGAGAGATGCGTGTCTCAACTCTCTCTCTGTCTCTCGATCGATCGATTGGTTGATTGATTGATTGATTACTGAGCAGCCTGCCTGCCTGCCCGACCATTCGCTCGGCGAGCTGGTCAGAGGGTCAGCCGGTGGAAGAAGGAATATTGTGTCTGTCGGAGTACTCAAATGGTGCGGAGGAGGGAACGAAGAAAGAAAGAAAGAACGCAGAGTCTCTCCCGATCAGGCAGGCAAGGATCCCCCGAGAGAGAAAACAAATTCACAAGAAGGAAGGAAGCTTGCAGGACAGGAAGGCCCAAAAAAAAGAAGAGAACATCCCATGGGAGGGAGAAAGGGACTTGCCGAGCAATATCGATTTTTCCTTTTTTTGTTTCTGTTGGTAACGTTGTCCCTTTCTTCCTTGCACCGCGAGGAGAGGATGGAGGCTGCCTTCCTGTCTGCACAGATTTTAAAAAGTTAGAAAGAACACTGCCTGCAGCGAAAAAAAAAAAACACCTGCAGACGAACGAGGGAAAACAGTGGATGCGAGTCGCGCCCAGACACGCCAAGTAAGTCCTGGCTTGGTGACTGCGGAATCAATCCATCTCAAGTACGTACGTGCGTGCGTAGATGCACAAACAAAAGAAAAGAAACGACGCGCGTTTTTCATCCCTGCCCTGCCCTGTCCTGTCCTTGTGTTGAAGGAACGAAGTAAGGAGTGCTCCATGCACATGCAGGGTGGGTGACTAAGGGTTCCACGACCCGTCCCGACGAACAGAAGTATGGCTTCACTTTCCTTTCCTTTCCTTTCTTCCTGGTCCCCTAACATTACACCTCTCATGCCTGTCCCCCAATGCTTGTATGTGTTTCTGGGAATACATGTGCGTGTTTGTCGTGATGCCTTGACCATCCGTGTCCGTGGAAAAAAAGTGGGAAGGAAAGAAAGAAGAGAGAAAGAGCGCCCCCTCCACTCCACTCCACTCCACTCCACTCACTGACAGTTCAGCCAGCACCTTTCCTTCCCTCCCTCCCTCCTTTCTATTGCTTGTTATGCCTACCGATCGACCTACCGCTTGACTGACACCGAGCGTGAGCGTCAGCGGTTTATGATGGCCGAAGAGTAAAGGGGGACTCCGTGAGGGCCTGCTGGCTGGCTGGCTGGCTTGCTTTTTTGCTTTTCCGTCGAGTGCTTCGTTGGCCTTGCGAAAGGCAAAGTGAAATCCATGTCCAGTTCTGAAAGACAGAGTTTGGGAGAACAAGAATCACCTCGTTGCAGAATGTTTGGTTGGAAAGAAAGAAAGAAAAAAAGAGTTCAGAATGAACACATCAACGGTCCTTCCTTTCCCTCTCTGTCCATCCAAGCAGAAAGAAAATATTAGCCTGAGAGAGAAAGAAAAATAATAATGAAGGCCTGCAGGGCACGGCAGGGCATTTATTCGTTCCTTGTTGATTCATTTTTGTTTCCTTTCAGGAGCAGCTGCACCGATCGTCTGAGCCATCCATCCCCTTTTTTTCAAAACTGCGTCCGTGAAGGTTCCTCCCTCCCTGGCTTGCTGGCTGGACTGCACATTCATTCATGTGAATGAATAAATGAACTCACCTTCCGGTCATGTAGGCAAGCAGATCGATCGACCGCCCTATTTTTCGTCCCTCCGTCCGACCGTCTGAATGAATGAATGAATGAATGAATGAGTGTCTGAGTAAATTCGTCTTGCCGAGCATTGCGATGAGCGCATGCGAAGGAAGGAAGGAAAGACGAAAGAAGGGAATGAATGAATGAAGGAAGCACGGCAACTCAGTTCAGTTCTTCTACCTGCACGTGTGCACGACGATGCCAGCCTGAGAAAAAAGGCCGAGCTAGCGTGAATTCTGTCAAAGGGTTTGGGGAAGGTGTTAGAGAAGAGAAGCAGCTGACCAGAAAAGGAAGCATTTAATGATCGAATTGGGGAAGGAAGGAACACTGGAGGGAGAGCTCCTTGACTGAACTGAAGGATCGAGGACAAACACCCCGCCACCGAGGCGCATGCAAGGGGTCGCTTCCATGAAAAAAGGGAATAATTTAGACAGAGCGTGCCCAATCGTTTGAACTGCAGGCCTCTTAATTTCCTTCATTTCCACGAAAGAGATAGATCCAACGAATGATGTTTGGAATGGAATGGAATGTTGGGGGGGTCATTGAACAGGTTGCTGGATGCATGTGTACACAATTGATGAAAATGAGCTCACCGCCACATTTGCCTGTTGGGTGGGGTGTTCCGTCCGTGTAGAAAAGTTGTTTGCGTGAGCGCGCGAGCGTGTGCATTCGTGTCGATCGAGTGTGGCCCACTGAGGGATTTCATTGAGACGTGCTTCAATCGTCTTATTTAAGTCGCTGTACATGTGATAATGTAGGTAAAGATGTTTACATGCATGCAGAATCGATCGGATCGATTGATCGACTCATCAATCGACGGTTCTGAAACAGCCACCCAGCCAGCCAGGCCCGAACTTAAGTTGAATAAAACAACAAGTTTTCAGAGGGTTGCATACGTTCCTTCACTGGCCTTTCATTAGTATTAATTGGCATATAACTATATGTGTGTTCTTAGGTGTGGTCTTCAACTTACTTCAAGACGAGGCCTAGGCTAAGGCAAAAAAGTCTCTGCATGCAAAACTACTTCTACTTAAAACTACTTCAAGTTTGTCTATATAGAAGTTTGCTAGGTACTTTGGGGTTATCTGTAGTGTACGATTGTTCTAATGATCTTTCGTGCTATCAGTTCCTACCTAGGTTTTTACTTAGATTTTTAAAATAGCCTAAAAGTTAGATTAAAACGCTTATATAGACTTATATACAGTCAATCATATGATTTTTTAAGTCTATAGTTAAGTCTTTATTGTTAGAGGCTCAGGCTTTTCATTCAAAAAATAGCAAGTTGCATAAACTAACTAGCTAAACTAAACCTAGAACTGAACTTTAGATATTAAACATGCCTGATCGTGTATTAAACAAAAACAGTAACACTGATGTTCGACTACGTGTTCCACGACGACGATCCTTGCGACGATCACATACAATTAAACAATTAAACGGGTAACAATTTTATGTTTAGTATATATCGTGTCTACTTTTTAAAAAATAAGACTAGCAAAGCCAACTTCATTTATTTATTCTAGCAAGCAGAATTACCAGCAAAAAGATTTAAAACTTAGTTTTTAACTTGGGAGGAATTCTGCAGGCTGAGACTGCGGCCTTTTACTCAATGATTTTTAAAGGTTTTTTTTTTTTAATCAGAATCAATCAATATTCAACTTAAGTTGAATATTACGATCAAAAGTGACAATACTAATTATAATGGTCGGGACAAATTTGTTATGAAATGACGTAACTAGCTGGAGTCAATAGCAACGTAAACTTCGTTGTAAAGTCCTAGGTAAAGTCACTGTCAACTCACTTTGCTTGCAAAGGCACGGCAAGGGACGACCCGATCATTTTCTCTGACGCCGAGTGCAAACTATTCACCAGACTTTCAACCAAAGCAGGGGACTCTTTCCCTGTCAACCCCTCCCCCAGGTTCGCAATCAACCCCTGGGTCCCCAACTGCTCCAGCATCCTCTCCGCCTCCGCCCGCACTCTCTCTATGTCCTCTTCCAGCGACACGCCATCCCTTCTCTGCGAACTCAGAGTACAGAAAACAGTCATTCAAATACCTTCTATTCTGTTCGTCTAAAAACTTATCTTACAGTTCGTGACGTGACGCTACTGCTAAGAGAGAGAGAAGACCAGCTTCACGTCTGCCCACACTGATGTGCACAGAAAGAAAACGAGAAGCGACAAACAGGAAGAAAGAAAGGAAGAAAGAAAAAAAAGACAAACAGAAGCGAGAGACATGCAGAACAAAAGAAAAGAAAGAAAGAAAGAAAGAAAGAAAGAGAGAGAGAGAGAGAGAGAGAGAGAGAGAAAGAAAGAAAGAAAACAAGAAGGAAAGGAAGGAAGGAATGAAAGGAAGGAATGAAAGAAAGAATGCGACACCGAAAGACCAAACCGACGTGCCTACCTACCTGCAGCAACCCGACAGGAAAGTTCCCCTGTACCCGTGCGGGCTTCCCAAGTCCCGACTCCCGAGCTGCTCGACTCAGGTCTGCCCGTGCGCTCATCCTGTCAGTCGCCGTGTCTAGAGTCACAACGTCATACCCACATTCCTGCAACACATACATCCACATGTATACACCCAGAGGCAATCCAATCGCTCCGACCACAAAGCTAGGCCAATGGTGGCAGGCAGTGTTGCTTACAGTTTGAAATTATGAAAGAAGCGCCTGTGTATGTACACTCATTCTATCTACTATCCGATACACAGAGTTCACACCGCTTCAGGACTTCTTACACCAGAAAATCAAGGGCCCTCCGGGATGCATGGCCCATATGAGCGGCTGCATGGCAGTGTAGATACAGAGAAGAAGAAGATGGATAGATGGATGGATCTTTCCTACGCTTGGTCTCTCTAGCTTCAAATGACAAACAAAGATCATATTTGGGATGACGCTCCGGAGGCTCGCCAATGCGCATGCAGCCTTCTCCTCCCCCCAATAATCTGTACCTTTCTGCATGACTGCATGGGTCTCTTTCTTTAATCCCACTCTGCCGTGGTACAAACAAACCTGAAGTGTCGCGATGGCGTAGCACGCCCCTCTTGGAAAGACCAACAGGGGGACCTGGGGGTGTCTCTTCTTCAATTCTCTTGCGATTCTCTCCAGAGACGGCAGGGCGAACTCCTCGAACTGAGAGGGACTCAAGAAGTCTCCCATGGCCTCGAACACCTGCAGCATGTCGGCGCCCCTCTCGACCTGCACGGAGGGAGGGAGAATCAATCAACATTCAATGGCATTAAGTGAGGTGGAAGATACAAATATAATGTGCCTTCCGTCCTAAGTTTCTCTGAGTTTCAACAAGTCTCTCTACTAGCTCCATGATTCGTCCGACCAATCAAACGCGGCATTTCAAGGGCAGACGGGGGGGGCACGGGGCGGAACGGTTAAGAAATAGACCTACCCCCTTTGCCTTCCGACGAACAGCTAGGCCTGCAGGCACGGCCGGCAATTCCTTGGAAGCCCAGCGCGGCAGGGGCACGGGCACTCCTTCCACAATCCCCCGGAAAAGATTTTTGTTTTTCAAAGTGTATCCCACGCACACAGCATTGATTGGTTCCTTCATACTTGTGCCTCGCTTGAATTCCATATATTCTCTTTGGTCTGTCTTGTCATGCAGGTCCTCCACTGCAGTGAAGGAAGAAGGAAGCCTCACTCTCTCCCTTCCTGCCAGCCATCCTGCCTGCCTCCGTCCCACCGACCTGTGCAGAAAGGTATTCGATGACGACGTCAGTCAACCCGTTGATGATCTTTCTGCTCTCCTCGGGGTGTCTCTCCAGCCACTGACGCCCTCTGTCGGTGTTCTGCTTGCTGCTTCCACCGACGAGGTAAAACATCAAAGTCCACGGAGCACCTGCAGGGAGGCACACAGGCAGACAGACAGGTAGAGAGAAGCGCAGACACCCAGACAGGCACACAGACAGTCAGACGATCAGACAGGTAGAGAGAAGGGCAGACACCCAGACAGGCACACAGACAGTCAGACGATCAGACGGGTTGAGAGAAGGGCAGATACTCAGACGGATCAATCGATGTTGATAGAAAGATATAGAGACAGGCAGACAGGACGATGGCAAGCAGAGGAATGAATGCGGTGCGCCAGCCCTTCCCTTTCTGTCTTCTAAGTCATGTCTGCTGTTTTTTTCCCCTTGTCGCCGGGTTGGTCGTCCTCTCTAGGCACACCGATTGCCGCAATGGAGGGAGATAACCCATGCAGCCAGGAAGCTGACAAGCAAGGACGGGACGTCGAAAGGGCAAGAGGAAGAAAAGGGACGATGAAAGCAAAGAGCGAAAGAAAAACAGAAGCAGACAGCGATCCACCAATCCGCCTCTATGTCCGGAGACGGATACAAACGAGCATCAATCTGTATCTACAAAGTTGGAGGGCAAGAATTAACTCCAGACGGGCGGGCGGATCGAGAGACAACTTATATGACATTTTTTTCCCCCTTTTTCTTTCGTTTTCTTTTCGAAACGCGGAGAGACAGACAAACAGACAGAGATACACACACACGCACACACACACACACACACACACACACACACGCAAACACACACACACACACACACACACACACACACAAAGAGAGAGAGGGAGAGAGAGACAAACAGAGAGAGAGGAAGAAGACAGAATACATACCTGAGAATCCAATCAACGGCACTTGCCCTTCCAGTCTCTCCTTGATCAGTGACACACTCTCCAGCACATGCCCCAGCTTCATTTGGACGTCCACCTCGTCACTGCTGGGGAATCTTCTCCTGAAGTCCTCCACGTCTGCTAGAGGAGAGGGCACGGTGATGCCCCTCCCTCCCGGCATCTCCACATCAAACCCGAACGCCTGGAGGACCACCAAAATGTCAGAAAACAAAATTGCCGCATCAACGTCATACCTGCAGATTGATTGATTGATTGATGGACAAACGAACTCACTCACTCTTGCACTCGGACACGCTCACATACACACACATACACACACACACACACACACACACACACAAAGAAAGAGTGAGACAGAGAGAGACAGAGAGAGAGAGGGGGCGAGAGGCAGGGAGAGAGAGAGGGACAAAGAGACAGAGAGACAGAGAGACGAAGAGAGACTGAGAGACAGACGGAGACAGAGACAAAGACAGACAGAGACAGAGACAGACGGAGACAGAGACAGACGGAGACAGAGACAGAGAGACAGAGACAGAGAGCCGGAGACATACACACTCACTCAGTCAGTCATACACTCCCTCGAGGACACCCCCCATACAAACGGACCTTCGAATGGGTTGCAGGGTGACCTCAGCGACGTCCTCTGGGTCGTTGAGGAGTTGGAGGAAGTTCTTGCCCTTCTGCTTTTTGTACTCATTGTACTCTGGCAGGTGTCGGCCTGCCTGCCTGAACAGCCATACGGGAGTTCGCTCCACCGTCTCTCCCCTGGCAGCTCTGAGCATCAAGTCGTTCTTCAATGTTCCCGACATGCTCAGACAGCTTCTGGGTTGGCTGCCTTGCGCACGCTTGGTCTCTTGGCTTGACACAGGAGACGGGAGGGAGGAGACGGAGAGACGGAATGCAGATGAAGAAGAGAGGAAGAGCGAGACGGCAAGAGAGCCAAGTGCCCGCATCATCACTCCCATTTCAGAAGATCTTACAAGACGAGAGATCGACCAGCACAAGCAGGTTAGAGCACACTCAAATTGGCACCGCCTTCACAGCCGGACACGAGACACCAGCAACCAGTAAGGTCCGGACGTCTCCGTCTCCGCACCAAGTCACACTTCCAACGAAGGCAGGGGCCTCACACTTCACGTTTTGCTCTTGCAAGATCTATACCACCAGCAGTCCCATCGATACTTCACCGTGGTGTCAGCGTTTTCTTTTGCCATGGAGGTGACTTCATTGCAAGGCGCACGGCAGCTTCGAACTTCGTTTGAAGACTCCATTCCTAGCTCTCTCAGTGCATGTCTGCCGGGGCCCATGTCTGGCCCCGCAAAGGCCTGAACTGCTTGAGGGGCACTTAAAGAGATTTCACCTGGACCGCGATGGACCGCGCGTGACCGCGAGACCGTCAGTCTGAGTCATTCTGAGTTGTGAGCTAGCGTCCCGTCGATCACTCAGCTGTTCGATCATCATCATCAATTCCGTCTCCTCCTTATATACAAGTTTGGGGATCTTCTCTCCCACCGGCATGCTTTGCATAAAAAGAACAGAGCATCTTGTACCGCGACCAGATCATCAACATCCTGTGCACAGGGACCAAAGGGACGAGGCAAGCGGTTGAGTCGCTGAGTGGCTGACTGCATGAGAGACTGATAGCCTGAAGAAGAGCGAGCGAGCAAGCGAGCGAGCGAGAGGGAGGGAGAGAAAGTAGCAGGATGGCGAGGTCGAAAGGCTTCTTGCGAGGCCTGGAGCACTTTGTCCGTCTTCGACAGCTTGAGTTCCGGCGCGCAAGCATGGACACCACAAAACGCAAACGCATGATTTTATGTTTCTTCGTCTCCATCTTCTCTCTGATGATGGCCGGGTCTTTGTGGCTCCACTCGATTCTTTACGCCAAGAAACGTTCCTGGGATGTCGAGGGGTTCGTTCCTCTGCCTCGTCGGTTAGATCAGAGGCCTCTTGAGCTCCCCCAAATTTCTTGCACTCCCGGAGAGGCGAAGAGAATTGGGTGCCCTTCTTGGTTCCTTGACTATCTTCTGTTTCATAGACAGATGCGGGGAAAGAAGGATGCCAAATATCTGGTGTACAGCTGTAAGAAGGGGGAGGAGTTCAGTCCAGACCTCTTCTGTGGAGGCCTTGGTGATCGTTTGAACGGAATTTTTTTTCTTCTCCGTCTAGCGCACCTGGCCGGTCGGGTGTTTCTGATTGACTGGGACAGACCGGCTCCTTTGGAGTTTTTCTTCGAGCCGGCTGCATTTGACTGGCGAGTATCGTCAGAGCTCCGAGAGGTAATCTACAGGAAACCGATATCGTACGTGTATGCGGTAGACACTTGTTGGGATCCTGAGGAGGAGTGCAGGTTTCGGTTGATGGATGAGAAGAGACTGGACAGGGGGAAACCAGTGAACAGCCAGATGGCGGACCTCCCGCAAGTTTTGTTCATGGGGGCTAACACGCCGTCGACCCGGTCTCTGTTCGGGGAATCGGAAAAAATTGACGTCAAATACCTGCGCTGTCTCGTACAGGTCGGTCCGTCCC
>JAHBMJ010000066.1:0-11921 GCA_018398765.1 Chromera velia | reverse complement strand
CCCTTCTGTTCTACACCTGAAGTTTTCATTGAGCTTGTTTCCCTTTCCTTCCCTTCTCGTTTCCTGGCTTTCGCGCGCTTTATCCATCTGCTCATGTTGAACTCCCCTCCCCCCAATGCAAATCGTCCCCCCGATGCCCCTGCGCTCCCCGTTTTCTTCCCGCACAAGGGCCAGGGCGTCCCATAAGTAAAGTCAATGCTGCGCTGAATGCGGAGAGCATTCCTTCAGTCAGTGTCCCCCCCTCTCCTCAGACGGGCACTTTTCTTTCAAACAGTTTCTTTCAGCCGCAACACAAAAACAAACAAACAAACAGACAACACGCGTGAAAGGCTGACTGACTGACTGACTGACTGCTTCCCTGCAGGGCACCTTCAAGCCCTCACCCACAGTGCTGAGGAACGCAGAGACCCATATCTCCAACATGTTCGGCGCCCCCTCGGCCCGGTATGCGGCCGTGCACCTCCGTTTGGGAGGCGCCAAGGGTGAAACGAACGACGCGAACCAAGAGAACAGACACGGGAACGTGACGCACGAGTCGGTGGTCAAGAGCGCGATGGATTTGGTGTATGGAGATGAGAGCATCAAGGGCACTCCAATTTTGTTGATGACCGACAATCCAGAATTACAGGTTAGTTATTGGTAGGGTATACTGCATGTTTTTTCAATAGTAATGTTCCATGCATGATCGGTCGAATGCCACTCGATTCGTACAGATTAAAGGTTTGGGGTCGAATTAACAGAATGATGCATGGCGGCACAAAAGTGAGAGAAGAGAAGAGAAGAGAAGAGGACTGAACAAACGCATAAATAAACGAGTTTGGAGGGACCCTTGAGGTCGATCGCCCCTCCTGCTTCGTTTCGTTTCGTTTCATTACACCAGAAGCGGCAAAGGAAGGCTGCAGAAGAAGAAAGATCTCCCTCCCTTTTGTTTCTTCTTTTCTCTTCTCTTCTCTTCTCTTTTCGAATCCAACACTACAAGGAAGAATCGATCATGGGTGAGACGGGTGAGTGCGTGCGTGTGTGGGTTTTTTGTGAAGAATGAGGGAACAGAAAAACCCAGAAGAAAAGGAAAAGCACGGGCTATGAGACGAGCAGCATTCGGTTATGGGGAGGAGATGATGTTCAACATAGAATGAGCGTTTTCTGAAAAGTGCATGATGGAAGGAAGTCTCAGGAGAAAGAGGATCGATCAGAATACAGGGGGTGTACATTATCTGGTTTATTGAGAAGTCCTGTTCAGCTGGGGACATCTGGATTTCTTCACGGACGTTTTTTTTTTGCTTCCTTCTTACTGCATCAGCGCTTTCGTCATTCTACTTTGCCTTCTTCTTCGCCTTTCGGCTCTTCCTTTCTGTTTTTCCTTCTTTCTTCCTTCCTTGCTTCCTTCCTCCTTCCCTCCTTCCTTCCTTGTTCTCTCTTTCTCTCTTGTTCTCTCCCTCTCGATTTGTTTCTTTCTTTCTTTCTTTCTGTCTGTCTGTCTGTCTGTCTGTCATATAGACTGTCTGTCTGTCTGTCTGTCTGTGTTGTTCTTTCTTTCTTTTTGTCTGTTGTGTTCATGAAGAAAAAGAGGGAGAAGAAGAAGAAACATATAGTCTGTCTGTCTGAAGAGAAAGGAGAAGAAGAAACATATTGTCTGCCTGTCTGTCTGTCTCTCTGTCTGTCTCATCCATTCGTGTCCACATGCATGGAAGCTGGTCTGAGGCGACTGACGATCTGAGCTGTTTGAAAAATCCTTTTCTCTTTTTCTTTATGAGCCCCGTCTGCAGTACGTGGACCCAAGACTCTGATGAACAAGCAGACGAAAGACACGTACTCTTGAATGCGCATCGCGTTTTGGATTGTATCCTTAAATTGGACCCCCTCACTGCAGGCACGTGTACAAGCACAAGAGCTGGTCAGATGCAAGAGCACCCAGCTAGCGGCAGTGCACCTAGACAAGACTGCACTGAAGGACCCGAACGAATACCTGACAACATTCGTGGAGTTTGTCATTCTGTCCAAAAGTGCAAAACTCTTCTGGGGGGCCTCTGGGTTCTCTTCCTGGGCGGCTGCGTTTGGTCGTCAGGATCTGCACCGACTCTCAATTGATCCGCAGAGGGAAGAGAGGGAGAGCATCAAGTGGGGGGACAGGGTAGATTACAGAAAGAGGATGGGGTTTGGGGAGATCGAGGCAGGAGCATCTTTTCGGGACTCTTTTCTCTCGTGTTTACAACGGGAGTCACGGTCTCAAACTGGCATTTAGTTGGAGTCAACTTGGTGAACATTCAAGTTGCCAGTGCAGTCCAGATCGCACCGGCAGTGCATATATACATAAGATAATAAATTAATCAGAATTTATACACTCTATAATACAGACATGAAAACAGATATATACGTCTTGATTCGCTCATTTCGAAATTTTAGCAAGAATATATGTAGTGGTAAATTAAAAAATAGTACTAATTTGTTCTTTAGTTTGTTTTTTTTACTCATCTTTTTATTCAATTTATGACAGCCTGGTATACTGTTGCAGCCGCAGTAAATGCTAGGGCAAGTGAAGATTCGAAACTCAATTTCAAGGTATTTCAAAGTAGGGTTTAACAGCGAAAATATATAGAATTGAACACAAGTAGACATTCATATGATATCAATATCAGAAAAAACATGAATTAGGTACGTAACCCACTAGGTGACCCATAGAATGACATTCATATACTACTAGTAGTACAAGCATCAGTGTGAACTAGACTCTGCATGGGCTACTAAGACTGTGAGTCAGTGTGTGACACTAAATATAATAATATTATTCAAAAAAATCGAATCATATCTATAGCTAGATCTATAGGATCATATGGAGTCTTATGGACTTATTGTGGATCGAGAGCGAATGTGCATATACAATGTCATACATCTTTTTAAAATTCCCTCAATGCGTCACTGGCATCTATCGTCATCTGCATATAAATCCAGGTCAACTTTCTTTTTCGGATTTTGCTTTTTTGCCGGCATCAAATTATGCTTTCATCCCCTCTTCCTCCGGCCTTCACTGCTCATTACTGCTCGTTCCCAACCTGTTTCACTAAGCTACTAGCCGAACTCATTCTTGCATGCTTTACTCAATCTCTGTACGATGTGCGTCTTTGCACATCCACATTTCCTTCTTTGAATTCACTTCAAGCCAGCAAGACCTCCTTGAACTTAAGTAGCCAGCCGACGCGCCACAACCAATTACGTGGAGGGCCCACGCTCTCTCTCGAACGAGTCTCTCCCTACCGCCACCCCTTTCCCAATCTCGCAAGACCGGCGCGCGACAAGAAGAAAAGAGAAGAGAAATTAAGGTCAAACAAATCAATACTGCCACTCTCTGACCCCCGCTCTCTCACCTAACCGAGCTAAAGTCCGAGGGGAACCGGAAGCTTTGCGAGCACCGCCTGAGCGTCAATCAGCTTATCAAAAGCCAACACTGCTTCTTCGTATTCGCCCCTCCAGGTCTCCACTCGCTCATCGAATTTCTTCTTTTCCTTCTCTGACGGCGAGAACTTTGAGTTTCTCTCCTGCTGTTCAGTCCAATCCTCCTGTTTCCTCAAAAGGTACAGGCTGTCTTGGTCCCATGCGTCAAGTTTTTTCACAAAAAAATCCACAGAGTCCCGAATGCGATCCTTCTCTCTCGACGGCCGGACCTGCTGCATGATCCGGACGCTGGAAGGCAAAGGTTGGGACATGGCCCCGGTCCTGCACATCTGTCGGGCGGCGCTGTAATCCTGCAGGCAGGTAGGCAGGTAGGCAGGAACAGACGAGCAGCGAGAGAGAAAAGAGGCCGGAAGGAGTGGATGTTTTCGTGCATCCATTCATGCGTACGCACGTGTGCAGGTGAGAAGAGAAGTTGCATGGAAGAATCTGTGTTTGCAGCTGGATATGAAAACCACCACCATTGACTGCCGGCAGCAGATGTAGACATCCATGCAATCCGCGTATGTACGTATGCATGTGTGTATCTGTTTGTGCATGCGTACAGTGTATCTGTTTGTGTGTACACATGTTTGTGAATTAATCTGCTCCTGCAAACACAAGGGCGGCGGTGCAGTCCGGAGAGAAGAGAATGAGGAGAGTGCTTGAATTCATTTGAGCGCTTAATTGCGCTTCCATGCAGCCTCATCATACACACTCAGCCATTTGAGAAATGCACAGACACCACGAACAAAAGACTAGAACCGGTCCATTGCTTTGACTCCCCAGCCCCCACTCGCACGGACGGACATACACACACATACACATACACATACACACACATACACATACACATACACATACACACACACACACGCACGCACACACACACACACACACACGGACACACACACACACACACACACACGCACGCATGCACATACACATACGCGCACGCGAACTGGCACAGACACAGACAGCCCCCCACCCGCCGAACACACGCAACAGATGTGAGACAGGGGGTAGGAAAAAGTGGGGGGGGCGAAAGGGGGGGGCGGGGAGAGAGAGAGAGAGATATTCGCGCACACACGCCCAGACGCGCACGCAGGCTGGCACGCACACGCACACGCACGCCCACGAAAGACGTGCATGCTTAAGCTGGACTGTGGGATTCATGCGTGGACGCATTTCTATCTCAACCTTTCGGAGTTTCAGACGGACTGGTTACCAGGCGGGCGAAGTGAGAGAGACGGGATGACAGAAATTACCACAGGCAGGAGATCGATACTGAAGTTGATGTCTCCCTCGTCTGATTAAAGGAGACTGCCTGCCTGTCTGACTGACTGGAGACGGGCTTTGAACGACGTCTCTGATGCGTCCGAATTGTTCCCTTGCCTCCCTGACGTCCTCCAAGTATCCAGAGACATCCCCCTTCAGAATGTCTTCTGTCACACCCTCCTCTGCTGCATCCGCAGAGTGTGCTCGGCCTCCCGCTACGGAGCTGGCAGCCAGTGCAGCCAGCAGGAGGGCCTTCAGAGAGGAGACGGCAGAGTGTCTCCGAGTGCTGGAAGGGAAACTTTCCTCTTCTTCCGCAGCGGTGCCGTCTCCTTGGGCCCGTAAGACGAGGTGGCCATCCAAAAGAAGTCTGCGGCTTCTTCGAGGCAAGGAAAAAGAAGGGAGGCCGGAGGAAGAGGGAACGAAACCATGTGAAGCAGTCACACCGCAGGCGACCACCAAACAAGCAGTCTTGATCTTCATCTCTGGTCTCCTGGTGCTTCAGATTTTTGCTCTACCGAAGAGAAAAGCTAAGAGCTTGAAGACACGGTCGTCACCAATTTAAGATCTTCTCATGCTGTGTTTCTGCTATATATGTACACGACCGTTCGAGATAGTAGTCCGTTGGATCTGACAGAATTAAATTCCGGTCCAGTTGACCGTCAACCAAAATACTCGCAGGAACGCTGAGTGCGAACCGCCCCGCGAAAGCGCTTTGTGCGAACCGCAATGGGATTTTGCATGCAAGTGAAGTCCTTCACACGTACTTTCCGGGGCCACGCATGCGCTACTGTTTTGCCTGACCTGCTCGGGCGCGTTTTACAGCTGTCTTATCCTTGGATTGGATGTCTTCCATTGTGTTCGAAAAGTTTCGACAGTAACTGCCTCACCTCCTGTGAAGTTTCCAGAAGCTCTAGCATCTGCACATGCCGAAAAGTACAAGACATCACATACCGCGTCCTTCAAAAACCTCCATGTCACGTTTTCTGCGTCTCGTTGTTGGGCTGGGCGGCTTGGAGACGGACTGAAAAATTCGGCGTGAGCTGAGTTCGGTGGTGTGACTCACCCGGTGGCCGCTTGACAGAAGCAGCTTTGTTTGTTTGCCTCGTCTAGTCTGGTTTTCTATTGCCGACTCCTGCCTCAACCGCTCCCCGAGTGGACGGCGGGCAGCACATCAGAAGGAGAAGAAAGAGAGACAGGATGCGCGGATCCGTTTCCATGGTGGTGGGTCTCCTTGTGGAATTTCTTCTTGTCTCCGTGCTCGTTGTTGCCTCTTCGCCTCGAGGTCGGGGGAACCAGAGGATGCTCCTTCTGTCCAAACGGCGGGAGGGATTTCACCTCCTCGCCCCCGTCAGGCAACGGTCGAGGGTCAAAGAGGAGAAGAGACCAAGGCCGCAGCCTGGTGTGCCCATTCTCAGACAGAGGGAGAAAGGGGGTCTCAAAGGAGCGCGATTGTTCAGTGAAGCAGAGGGAATGGAGGGCATCATCGGGAAGGAAAGTTACGACGAAGAATACGAAGGAGAAGAAGGACGTCCGGTTCCTTCTCTTCTTTCGCCGCCGCCTGCCTTTTCAGATCTTCCAACAGAGACCGACCTCCCCCTCCCACCGCAGGTTGCCTCCGAAGAAGAAACGGAAGAAGCAGAGGCAGACGATCTCTTTGTGATGCGACCTGAGTGGATTTCCATACAGAAAAACTCAGACGGACTCGGGGGAGCCACAGTCGTCGACTCAGCGGGGCGGAGGGTTGTCAGCCCCAGAGCTCAAGCAAGTCTCGAGTACGTGAGGGGATTCCGACAGTGGTGTCCGTACATCGTCGCACACCAACACAGGATCATGGTCATCTCCTTTCCTGGTCAGTGTGCACTCATACAGAGTTCATTTTCATACAGTATGTATGTGTGTAATGAATGCCAATACAGGATCATGGTCATCTCCTTTCCTGGTCAGTCAGTGGGGTTGTCGGGACGTCGGTGCATGGGGGGGTCTCTCGCTACTCAACTAACTCCCTAGCTCCACCCTGTTGTCTCAGACAGACAGACTGACTGTTTCACTGCGTGTGTCTGACTTATGTTTCTTTGTCTGTCCACCTGTCTGGCTCTTCCTGTGTGTCGTTCCGTCACCGTTTCGGTGCTCTCCCAGACTCTTCTTCCTTCTTCCCTTCCCTCTTCTTCCCCCTCCTTTACTGTCGCCTTCCTCTCCTGTTCTTGACTTACTTGCTTGCCCCTCGAGAGACGGCGCCTCCCTCTGCTTGCCTGACTGGCTGATCGACTCACTGCCTGCCTGCCTGTCTGCAGGGGGTCTGGCTGAGCACCCCTCGTTCAGTCTTCTGATCAGAGACCTCGAGTTCCTCCACAGCCTCCAGGTCAAACTCGTCATCGTCATGGGCAGCGACCCGCAGGTGGGGGGGGGGGNGGGGGGGGGGGGAGATGAAGCGAGCGAGTGAGTGAGTGAAAGTGTAAAGAAAGAGAGAAAGAAAGAAAGAAAGGAAACACCATGCGTCTGGACACAGAATGAATAAGTGCATAAAAATGCCGTTTGTTTTTGGTGTTATCTCCTTGGACCTCGCCATAGTGGATCAACCAACGAATGTATTTGGTGTGAGTGCGTGTGGTCCGACAGCAGGAACAGGGCCGGTGCGTCTGCACGTGTGTGCGAGGAACTCCGGCAACTGCCCCTCTGTCTCTCTCCTCTGTTTGTGCGTGTATGTGTGTGTGTGAGAGAGAATGGTTGTGTGCGCGCAGATAATTCGGCGTCTGTCTGCGGAAGGTCTTGAGGTCCGCAGAGGGGCCGGTGGCAGGCTGATCGTTGACCGGGAGGCGATCAAAATTGTGCAAGAGCAGGTCGGTCTCCTCCCTCTGTCATGACAGTCTCCTCGTTGGGTTCGGGAGGGAGGGAGGGGGAATTGAGTGAGAAGTCTAGAGAGACGCGAGGGGAATGAAGGAGAACAGAGAAGGGACCGGAAACATTTCTGCACCCCTTTCTTTCTGTCTGTCTCTCGCCGTCTGTCTGCTGTGACTGCTGCAGGCAGGCTATGCAAGATCGCAGGTGGAAGCGGCGATGGCGCGATCGAGCTCGTCAGTCTCTCTCTGTCTCTCTCTCTCTCTCTCTCTCTCTCTCTGTGTGTGTGTGTGTGTGTGTCTCTCTCTCTCTCTCTCTCTCTCTCTCTCTGTGTGTGTGTGTGTGTGTGTGTGTGTGTTTCCTTCTTGCTGTGTTTCCTGTCTCGTATTCGATCCTCTCTCTCCGACAGAAGAATATCCGTTTTGCTGCTGTCTTTCTTCTGCAGAACCCGTCTTGTGTTGTCTTGGGTCAATCAATTAATCAATCAACCAATCCATCCATCCATCCATCCATCCATTTCTGTCTGTGTGGAGGGAGACATATGCGGACATTGCGATCGAATTGCATCTACGTGCGTCTGGTTGATCTGCACGCTCTGTGGGTGCACTGCAGATTTGGGGGGGGGACGAGGGTGAATGTCGTGTCAGGAAACCACTTTTATTCTACTCGCCCTTTCGGTCGGTCGGTCGGTCGGTCAGTGGCTCGATTTTCAACGGGGGGGATGGAAGAAGAGACAGACTTGAGTGAATAAGAAGGCAGAGACGGACAAAGAGAAGTAAGTGTCTGAGTATGAAAGCCTGTTGGCGGCAAAATTCATTGTTTGTGAAGCCTTCCTTTGTTTGTGGTTTTACCACTGAGGTGGCATCATGGCCGTTTGTACTCTTCTCCTCTGTTCATGGGAGGAATATGGAAAATAAAAGGCAGAGAATACATGAAGAAGTGCATGTGGGCATTGAAGATCTTCTCCTTCCTCCAAGATTCCTGGTTTGTTCATTTTTTCTTCTCTGGTTGTGCACTGGCTTGCCTTGCAGGTGTGGTGGATGGTGTGGACTTCGGGTACAGCGGTAAGATCCGGAAAGTTGAACCTGAGGCCATCAAGAGACTCCTAGACCAGCATGAGGTCGTTCTGCTCTCCACACTTGGTGAGTGAGTGAGTGAGTGAGTTAGTGAGGTGGTAGGAGAGAGGGGTATCTATCTGGTTGCGCTTTTTTTTTTCTTCTTTTTCTTCTTTTTCTTCTTCTTTTTCTTCTCAGTCGTTCTCGTGGGAAGGGGGAGGGGGGACGAATTTGCGAATTAAGAGAAAGAGTACCCAAACAAAGGCCCTCCCTACACTCTTTCTTTCTAGCTGTCCCTCCCTAGCCCTAGGAAGCTTTTTCCCTCCCACCCTCCTTCCCTCCGCCCCTCTCTCTCTCACATTGCCTCCCATTTGCCGTGCAAAAACGAGACCGCGATGCAAATGACAGAAAAGGGCTAAAAGAAGATTCAGAGAGATAGACCCAGACAGACAGCACTTCTGTATGTGGAAGGCAAAAAAAAGGAAAGGTACCTGAAAAGCTCCATCCAGCAGCTGCCTCTCCTCTTCTCTCCGCTCGGCTCCCTGTTTGACCCTCCACAACTTGTTCCGTTCCGTTCCCCCGACCCCCCTCACTCACTCAGGATATGCACCGACTGGAGAGGTCTACCATATTCCTGCGGCCGAGCTTGCATCAGGGGTGGCGTCGGAGTTGAACGCTTCAAAGGTCCGCAAGTCCTTCCTTCTTGCAGTGCGTGTTCTTTAAACGAACTAGCCAGCCTTGTTTGTGTGTTTGTTTGTGGCTTTGTGCACGGGAGACAAGGCTTGATGCAAGCGAAGGCTGTCCCCCGCCAATCTGTGCAATGCAATTCGGTTCTTCTTCACAGATGTTTGTTTTTGCAAGGACATCATTGCACACGAATGCTCTTCCGAATTCTTGTAAAGGAATGGAACAAGGAAGGAAGGAAGAAAGAAAGAAAGAAAAAGAAAGAAAGAAAAAACAGAGAAAGAAAGAAAAAAAAAAAGAAAGAAAAAGAAAGAAAGAAAGAAAGAAAAAGAAAGAAAGAAAAAGAAAGAAAGAAAAAGAAAGAAAGAAAGAAAAAGAAAGAAAAAGAAAGAAAGAAAGAAAGAGAAAGAAAGAAAGAAAGAAAGAAAAAGAAAGAAAGAAAGAAAAAGAAAGAAAGAAAGAAAAAGAAAGAAAGAAAGAAAGAAAAAGAAAGAAAGAAAAGAAAGAAAAAGAAAGAAAGAAAGAAAGAAAGAAAGAAAAAGAAAGAAAGAAAGAAAGAAACGAAGGAAGGAAGGAGGGAAGGAAGGAAGGAAGGAGGGAGACTGTCCCCCGATGTGAGCAGGGAGGGGGTGACGGACCCTTGCAGGGAGGGGGATTTCTTCTCTTCCTTCCTCTTTCAGTAGGTCTCTTTTTCCCCCTACGGTGTTGGTGCATTTTCTCTTTTTGTTTGTGCATGACGTCATGCACCCACCACCCACTCACTTGTGGTTGATGGCCGTTGCCCTCAAACAAAACCAACCAAGTGAATTGAATCAAATGAATGAATGAGTGGATGAATGAAAACGTGAATCAACGAACGAACATGCAGGTGATTTTCATGACAAATGGGGACAAACTGGTGGACTCCCGCAACGGGAAGGCCATCAGTACTCTGAGGCTGCCAGATGCAAAGAACTTGTGCGACTTCTGGCACGAAGAAAATGGACGCATGATACACGGAGGACACGAGGGAGCAGGAAGGGGAGTTGCGTCCTCCCTCACGGATTCTCTCCCTCATTCCCCCTCTTCCTCCTCCTCTGGCCAGACTCACCCCACTCACACGTCCTTCTCGACGCACCCGCAAGACAAGATTCGCCTCGTCAGCAGGGCCGCTGCTGGCAGGAAGAGGAGGAACAAAAGCAAAAGCAGACAGACTCGAGTCGAGGCTTTTCTTTCATCACTCCCATCAGCGACAGACTCCGAGGAGGAGAGTTTGCCTCTGCAGTCGCAGACTTCAGGCGAAGAGAAAACGATTGGACAGGGGAGCGGGGGGGGTGCCCGCTCGGCACAGAACACCGCAGAACGGGCGGGGGCGGGAGAAGCAATGGGGGGGAGTGAAGTAGAAGAAGGAGAAGAAGAGGAAGAAAGACACGACGAAGAGGAAGACGGAAGGATGTTGGATTTCTCAGACGAGGACCTCTCGGCCAACATTCTCTCTCTCTGCCGCCTTTCCGTCAAGGTCAGCGAGGCAGGCAGGGAGGGAGGGAGGGAGGGAGGAAAGGTCGAGTGCGGAGGGCGGAGGTTCTCCAGACTGCCTCCAACTTTTTGTTTTGCATTTTCTCAGACGGTCACGTGGATAGATAGAGTCAGACAGACAAGAAAATTTTGTCGTGTGCTCTCAGTGTGAGTGTGAGTGTATGTGTGTGTGTGTGTGTGCGCACACACACCGATCGAACTTGTGTGGTGTTTGCGTATTCGTGGGAGAAGGAAGGAAGCATTAAGAGAAGAGAAGAAGATTCCCCCCTCGCCATTTTTCTTCGCGGCTTTGTCTCCCATTCTCTGTAAGCCTACAGCTGTCTGAGTCACAACAAAATGAAGAGAACCCAGAAGTGATCTGTTCTGATACCAATCCGCACATACAAACCAGAGGCACCAACTGAATCAGTTCCGGCGATACGGTAACAGTCCCTCCACAAGAACCGAAGCTCCACCCCCCCCCGGCCCACAGACACACAGACAGACAGAGCAACAATTGAATGTATATGCGCACGACGGCACAAACAAACGCAGGCTCTCGAGAATGGCGTCGACAGAGCCCACCTGGTGGATCCCCTCGAAGGCGCCCTCCTGCAGGAGCTGTACACACGGTCTGTCTGTCTGTCTGTCTGCCATGGTCTCTTTCTCCTTGTCTCGTCCTCCACTGCCTGTCCACCCCTTTCGCTCAACTCAAAGAGGTCTTTCTGTGACATCAGCGTCCTCTTCATAGCAAGCGGCGTCCTCTTCTACGGATGCGAAGCAAGATCACAAAGAGACAACAGGCGGGGCATTCGGAGTTCGCTGAAGACTTCGCGTCCTGTAGGGGCCTCCTCCACTTTCTCTCAAGTTTTGCCGTTTGATACGCTCTTTTCCTCGTTTGTTCGATTTTCCCGGTGTTTCTTTGGACCATTGTGAGGAAGTGAAAGCACCAGGGGAGAGAGGAGAAGCGACAACGTTTACGTGAATGGTTTTGTTTGCACAGAGCCTGGTGATGCCATGCTGCGCACAATGGCTTTGTGCACCGCTTCTCTCTCTCTCTCTCCCCCTCCCTCTTTTATTGTGTGTGCGTGTGTGTGTGTGTGTGTGTGTGTGCGTGTGTGTGTGTGTGTGTGTGTGCGTGCGTGTGTG
>JAHBMJ010000065.1:45560-51377 GCA_018398765.1 Chromera velia | reverse complement strand
CCCCCCCGCACCCGGTTGACTGACATGCACCTCATCTGCACGCCGAAGCACAAGACGACCAGAGAGGATGCCCTCACGAGGGACCAGTTTGATCTCTCTATTTGACCGTAACTCCACCGACCCCCCCCTTCGCTCGCCTGCTCTTCCATCCTCCTCCCTCTCCTCCTGCATATGCTCGCCATCTGTCTCCCTCGGTCTCAACGCTACACGAGTGCCTGTCAGGGTCTCTCTCTCTCTCTCTGGCGATCGGGGAGGCGCAAGGCGGCACCTCTCCATTCCCTTTCCTCTCTCCCCTAGCTCTCTTGCTCTACTCCCACTACTCCCGCTTGAACGCCTCAAATCGTCAGAGCCCCCCCTCCCCCTCCCCCCTCTGCCTGGATACCTACGAGAGTCGCGACTCGCGCGGTCATCCACTGAGTAGCCCTCTTCCGACGAGTAATCCAACTCGTCCTCCTCTTCATCCATCAGCGCCTCTGACCCCCCCCTCTCAGAGGCATCTGAGGCGGAATCGTACCTCTGCGCATCCTTTCTTCCCCCCCTCCGGTCTCTCCAACGCTCTAGCGATCTTGAGCGCGATCGGCTACGGCTGTAGGAACGCGCCCCTCGTCTGCTGCTGCTCCTGCTGCTGCTGCGGCTGCTGCTGTAGGACCGCCCCCTTCCCTTATTCCCATGCCGCATTCGATCTTCGGCCGAACTGTCGCCATAACGGTGTTTCCTCCCCCTGTATCTGTCCGTCCGATCGTCCGCTCTTCCCCTCTCCCTCCCTCCCGAAATTTGCTGTCTTCTGCGTTGCGGGGATCGGCGGTCTCTTTCTGGAACTCTCTCTCGTTCTCTTTCTCTCTCACGCCCTGCGGTGTCCTTGTGCCGTCCTGCAGTGCCTCCCCTTTCTCTTCCTCTGTTCCGATCTGCCCGGCTTTCTCTCGGCCTCTCCCTCTCTCTCCCTTCCCGTGTCCCGCGCTCTCTCTCTACCCCCCTCCTATCAGCAGCCGCTTCCAGCCCAAGGTCGAGTACTTCTCTTTCTTTCTTCTTACCTGCAGTGGGGAGGGAGAGCAGAAGGACTCGGATGACATCACACACACACACACACGCGCGCACCTGAAGAGAGAACGTCGAAAGAACACACACGCAGAGGGGACACTTAAACGGTCGCAGGTGGACCGACGGCTCCTTCCTTTCTGATTCCATGCATTCTCTCTACGACACTTCTAGCCCATTCGTGATGATGGTGTTAGTCTGCCCTCTCTCTCTCTCTCTCTCTCTCTCTCTCTCACACACACACACACACACACACACACACACACACAGAGACACACACACACACACACACACACACACACACAGAGAGAGAGAGAGAGAGGGTTTCGATGCGCAGCATTACAATTACCAGCCACATGTCTGCTCAGCTTGGGCCGAGGGAGTTCTCTACGTTTGCATACACGTTGCCGCTCTCCGCGACTCATCAATAAAGCCTGTACGACAGAAAAAATGTGCGTGCTTCGGCTCTCTCGATCTTCCTGTAGGCACATCAGCCCCGGAAGAAGTAGACCCACCGCCGCTGAGCCACTCCGGGGGCACTGGTTCGTCTTGCACCCTTCTACCGCTGCCATTGGCGGCTGCCCCCATTCCAAGGGAAGTCACCTGGTCCCTGACGATGGAGGGCGCCACGAACCGCCTGGCTGTCGGGGGAAGGGCTGCACACGACGGAAAAAGGCACAGCACTTTCACAATTGTTGAAAGGTCTAAAACAAATGCTTCTGAAGACGCAGGCTGACATAAATATGTGTCTCAGGAAGGCAGAGAAGGATGCCTGTCTCACCCGGACCACCCCACTTACTCCTGGCCATGAACGGAAAGCGATGTGATGAAATCATCTCAATGTGTTTCACTTTCCACCGGAGTCCCTGAATCAGGCAGCAGATCGAAAATCTCAACTCAACTGACAGATTCCTTCACCACCAGGAGGTCTGTACAGGTCCCCAATCATCGCGTCGAACACCTGGGGCAAGCACTCGCGCTCGCTCACCATGTTACACTCGGGGATGTTGTGCATTTTTGCTGGAGAAAACGTCCTTTTGAAAAGAAACTGAAGGAGACGAAACCAGAAACAGAGACCCGACTGGGTCGAAGCTCAGGCACTTCCAAGCTGCCAGAGACTGTGTCGCGGCGATCTGAGCAAAGCTCTAGCCAGAAAGACACTTCTGCAGCTATTGGAAGAAGAACCCGCGCACAAAGTCTTCAATAACGATCAAAGTCGCTGATAGGGGATCCGCATGAACATCGCATCACCTCGGTCGCAACGTCCTGGAGCTTCAAGTGATCGGCTCGCACTCGCCTTGCGTGTTCGAGCAACCTGCACAACGCAACAGCTATAGAGCGCAAGTTACGCAACAGCGTTGACACAGGATGGGAAAAAAAAACAATGTATGAGACATCACGAGAATTCACGAGATATCACGAGACGATGAGGGCTTCTGACACCCGAAGACAGGGAGGTGGGACTCACAACCGCGACACTCCTACCCCGCGGGCCGCGGCCCGGCGACGGGAATTAATGCACGCCCAAACGCCGCGGGGGCCGGCCGGCGCGGCGAAAAAGGGGTTGCCCCCCCCCCCCCNCCCCCCCCCAAAGCAGACCCCCTTCTAGATTCATAAAAGACAGGAGTCACAGAAAACATGTTTCTAAGGGGTTCTTTTGCGTTCTGTAGGCGTCTGCATAGGGCTAGACTAAGTTAGACACTGTAATAGACAGCTCTAGATGTTATCTGATGATGTGTGATTTATTCTGGTCACGGAATCAGATGTATTAAGGCTAACTAAACCTAACTTGTTCTTAACGGCCTAATACGGCCCGATTAATTATAATTTTTTTATGTAATATTAGCTAGTCTTAGGCAGTTTTACATAGTCTTATAGGTATTTATAGGCTTTTTACCCTAAGTATTCTCTTTAGTCTTCAATAAACGGTTTTTAACCTGATTTAACGTAGTACCTTATTGCATATTATTTCGTTTTTTGAAAAATAAGTTAACAAGTAAAACATAATTAATCAAAAAACTGTTTATTGTACAAAGATTGACAGAAAGAGTAGAAAGAAGAAAGAGAACTCTAAGAGGACGAAGATGAACGGTGCGTGGCAGTAAAAAGAAGAATGAACAAGTTAAATAGAGAGAGAGGGAAATTGATAGCCAGAAAGAAGAAAAAGTACGCCACTCTACAGGTAGAGAGACTCACGGAAAAAGCTGCTAAGGACCCTGTAGCCCTATAAAAATAGATGAGAGAAAGAAAGAAAGGCTTAGAAAGCTGAAAGTGGAAGTGAGGGAGAAAAGCTGTCCACCTTTTTATTCTCAAATTTTTGGGCCGATGTGTTCAGTGGGGATGGACTTGAGCCTCAACAGAAGGATGAAACGCTAGCTCCCCCCCAGGTAACTTTCTTCTCTTTCGACAAATGTGAGAAAACACTGAAGGCAATCGATTCAAACAAGGCAGCTAGCTGGCCTTGAAAGAATCTCTTCTATACAAGTGGATTTATGCTTCTCCTCCTCTCGTTTATCATGTTTTCTCATCTTTATTTTCTTTAATCTTTTCTTCGTTTTAAATTTTCTTTCTAGCCCAAGAAGTGGAATTTCATCCGAATTGCGCCCATCTCAAAAGGTCATGTCTCACCTTCCTGTGATGAATGAAGATGTATTCATATCGTTTGTCTCCTTACAAAGTTGTTTGCACTGCTGATAGACGGCCGTCTGAGAGAGTCAATAAAAATAGATGAGAGACATGTGGGATTTAGAAAGGGGGTGGGCATCCGGAAGGCCATAGCAGCTCTTTATACTCTGACGGCCTCAGCAAAAAAAAGGTACAAACCACTCCTCGCTACTTTTATAGATTTTTGTAAGGCGTTTGACAGAGTACCGAGAAAGAAAATGATAGAGAGACTTTGAGAAGAGGGAGTTGGGGAGAAAGATGTGTGCACGCATGATTCATTCTATGTATATGAATGTGTGAAGAAGGGTGAATGGGTTGAATTAGGTCTTTCCTGAAAGCGCAGGGGTAAAACAAAGGGATCTACTTTCTCCTCTTCTTTTTCTTTTGTTTATTGATAATATTCATTTTGCCTTGAGTGTTGAAGGGAAGGAAGCAGAAAACGGCCTGGATGGAGAAATTTAATCAGATACGGATGAAAGACAAGAGCCCAGGGGGGAAAAGGTAGAGAGAGGAGGGAGAAGAATGAAACGACGGAGCAGTAACCCCGCATTCCTGTCAGTGAGGAGGTAAGATTGGCGGACTTACTGCTTGAGAGCATAGGTTACACAGATGATCTTATTATTTTTTTTTACTCTTCTTCTGACCTGCAGTGATGTTTAGACCGTTTGGCCTCTTATTATCAGGAACATGGGTTAAAAGTGAATTAAAAAAAAATAAAAGTTCTTGCACTCTCATGCTTAGGAAGGAAAATAGAAGGGGAAATGACTTTAAAATTTGAAGGGAAGACGGTTGAACGTGTAGAGAGCTATAAATACTTAGGGTGTCATGTATTTGAGGGAAAGGACCCAAGAAAGTCAGTCAGGGACCGATTTGAAAGTACTGAACGCTGTTTGGGGGTAGTGATGGGCACCTGTTCATCTTTGGGTCCTTTGCCTCCTCGTTGTAAAGTTCGTTTACTGCAGCTGCTCTGGGAGGCTCAGCCTGTGGCAACGTACTCTTTAGAGGCCTTGCCAGTAAGTTAGAGAGACATTGCAGCACTTGTTAATGATGCGTTGCAGCTTTGTTTTGTACGTTAGGCCTTCCATCTGCCTTTCAACTCTTTTAAGGTGCGAACTCTGGCCTTGGTGGGAGTGTATCAAATTAATGAGGGACATTCTGTTTTATGATAAACTGAGTCGGGTAGAGGGGTTTCTGGCTAGGCTGAAGTTAGGGGTTGAAGGAAATGGAGAGGGAAGTTCTTTATGCAATGTGGGAGGAATGACATAAAGTGCTAAGTTTAAACATCCGCATGGACGAACTCAGTGAAGTCTATGCTAACGGCCATTGCCCCTGACTTACTAAGAAAAGAAAGCTAGACAGGCAGAGACAAGTTCACAAAAGCTTCCCTGAGACAAGCAACAAGAGAAAGAGAGGCTTTCGATTGGCTGTCCGAATGAGTGGCAGACAGACAGATAGGAAAACAGAAAGACACTCGCTCCTGTGGTATTTACCCCTACAACAGTCATCTTAATCAGTTTCAGACACAGAATCGATCACGTCAACGCTTTGTTATGCTTTTGTTGGGGGGAAAAATGAGGAGAGGATGGGGTTATACGGTTATCATACATACTCTCCCTCATTTTCTCTTGGCAAGCGGCATTTGTTTAAAATTAATTCCACTTTCTACTGCGAGAGTGTGTAGAGGGCGGAACGAAACATGAGGGATCCAGTGAGTACCATTGTATGCATTGTCCTGCAATTAGGGGTAAAAGACTGGTAAATGATGCAGTGCACAGACTGACTGTCTGCGTACGTACCATATATGCACCAAGTAGTACCGATTGAAGCTTGCATCACTCTCTGATAGGGTTAAAGAACGATCTGGAATAGGGGAGAGAGTTGTAAAAGCATAGTGGGTAGCGGCTGCTGGAGCGAGAGGAATGGAAGAGGCGGAGGTATATGTTAGGGAGCTGGTCTTTTTTATCCTAGACCGTGAGCCTCAGAAATCCTGCCCATTGATCGAAGCTTGTCTGCAGTGAGTTGAACGTAAGCAGTGTGTGGTTGTTTAACCGTCTGGCTAGGGAGGGTATGGCGGTTCATGCTTATGCTTTTATAGCTGGCTCAAGCCAGCCCTCTCTG
>JAHBMJ010000065.1:27273-40348 GCA_018398765.1 Chromera velia | reverse complement strand
GGGGGGGGGGGGGAGGGAATAAACAGAGAGAAAGAGAGAGACAGGAAGTGGCAACGGGAGAGAAAGAAATTGAGAAAGGCAGCAAAAAGAGGCATGGCAAGTCAAGGAGCAAAATGGAAAGTCTGAGCCAAACCAGAACAACAATGCGTGCAGATCGAGGAAAAAGAAAGATCGAGTTTCAGAATTAAGGGGTGGATGAATTGTTGTGTTTCTGTTCATTCCATCCATCCATCCAACCAACTAACCGCCCAAGTTCTCATGCAGCTTTATGCACGGATGCGTTCGTTCTCGTAGCTGCGGGTTCACATCAGAGCTAGACTGACAGATAGACAGACAGACAGACAGACAAACAGTAAGAAGTACTGACGACCCCTCCAGCACATGCTTAAACGGCCGCCCACGAATCGTGAAGACAGTACCTGAGGGGACTCCATAGGGACTCGGGTCTTCTGTGAGTGAAGGAAACGGAGCCTGCGTTTCCGCACCGCATGCCGCCCTGCCCCCCGATTGCCTTCCTGGCCCACACCCCAGGCAGCCGATGTCAACGAAGAAGTCTTGATGGTGTCTGATGTGCCTGCACGCATGCAGTGATGCTCGTCAAATAGACAGACAGGAAAAAAACAGATGCGACTCTGACATCGACAAGCAGAAGTAGCGCATGTGTGTGAGAAGAATACCATTCCAGCAATGTAACAAGACAGCAAAATCACAGCAGAGAGAGTGAAAAGTCGACAGCTAGACCGCACAGTAGACAGACAATTCAAAGCACATCCTTTCCTCCACGTGCCGACCACACAGTCCCTCACTCATTCATTCACTCACTCGCTTGCTTAAAAACACAAGTGTGCGTGCATCTAAACATGCGTGTAGGCATAGACGTTTCTGTCAACGCGTGTGTGTGCATGCACAAGGGTAAGGGAAAAGAGGAGAGCGCCAGAGGAAGACAAAGACTGTCTGACAGGGGAAAACAGGCAGTCAGGCGCGACCAGCGTGATCATAGATAGCGCGTAAGTCTCTCTGAAAGTGAGCAAGAGAGAGTGCCTTTGAACGCAGGTGTGTCGGGGAGAGGGAGAGAGAGAGAAAGAGAGAGAGAGAGAGAGAGAGAGAGAGAGAGAGGGAGGGAGAGGGAGAGAAAGGGAACGAGAGAAAGAGAAAGACAGACAGACAGACAGACAGATAAACAAAGAAAAAAAGAAACAAAGCACACAAAGAAACGTTGCAGACAGACCAGACAGATAAATACAGAGAGACCGCCTGACAAACCAACCTGACTAGGGCTTTCTCCGCCTGTTCATTGTACTTTTCTTGATTGAACGCAAGCACGCCCTCGTATGAGAGGAACGCCCATCTGCATGCGTGTACGTGAATCAGTCGATTGGTTCTTTTGATTTACCGACACGGAGCCCGCAAGTTGATCAGACAAGCCAGACTCTCTTTCGCAAGAACTCTAAGAGGTTACCTCGAAACGGGCAACGATAATTTTGACAGCGAAAAAAAGAACAGAGAAATTCCATTGAGCTGCTCAGCTTTCAGTTGATCCCCACATCGCTAGTTTTTTGCATTGATAGAGAGAGAACCGCAAGTAAGATGGAAGCTTGCATGATTGGCCTTGCTTGGTTGGACCGCAAACGTCCGCTGACAGCCGATTGATAATTTATGCATCCCCGTACGTGAGGCTGTACCGCAGGGATGGATGACCGCGAATCAACGCGCACGGTGTGAGAGAATCACTTCCCTCTCCCATCACCCTCTTTGCAAAGATCTGAAAAAAAAATGAAGCGACCTCCCCACTCGCTCCTTTCGCAAAGAAATAGAAGACAAAAACCTCCAACGATCTGGAGAAGTAACTTGTCACACAAGCCCTTTCTCACTTGGGTGTGCGCATATCCACATGAGGCGACATGCATGCTTTCTCTTCTTTTTCTTGACTCACTTCAGGGTTCCGAATGTCTCCACCAGAGAGAGAGAAAGCGCATCCGTCAGAGCTCCTCCGAGAGAGTGTCCAGTCACCACAGCCTTGTTCAGACTTCCCTGAATTCAAATATAAATAGGACGGGGAGGGAAAGCAAGGTAAGAGACATCATGATCCATTTTGCTTGAGTACTCGGTTCCGTATCACGTGCATGAATCTTCATCGTGAGGGAGGAGGCTGACCGCACTTTTCTCCCCTTCCCTGTTTCAGTAAACCAAATCAATCAGAAACGCGGTCGTGCATGTGCAGAGAGGGTCAAAAGAATGGATGCGCACTCTGGCAGGGCGAGAGAGGCAGGAATGGAAAACGTTCTCCAGACAGACGAAAACATGTATGTACCGTCACCGTTCTTTCTCAACCATGCTTTCTCTCTTCATCCTAGATTCATCCCCTGACTTCCCCCCCAAAGCTTTTCCATGCACTCCTCTCCCTCCAAGGCCTTCTCTCCCCTCCAATCAATCCACCTACCTACCCCCTCTTGGAGCCCTCCCCTCCAATCAATCCACCTACCTACCCCCTCTTGGAGCAAAATCTCCTCGACCAGCTGGACCAGAGAGGGAAGCAGAGCGTCTGCAACGTCCCCGAAGCCCCGGTGAACTCCGTCGGGCCGCAAGTCCCACCTGGAGGGAAGAAAAAGAGAACGAAAGAGAGAGAGAGAGTTCATGCACGAGACCCGGTCTCTCCTGTGGATGGATGGCTATCGTTGGGGGCGTGGGCAAATGACCCAGAGAGACCGATGCATGGATGCGTGTGAATCGAAGCAGAAATCTGCATACACACTAAGAATCATGTCCACTTCATACGGAGGAAGTGAAACAGACAGACTGCGTACCAAGTCGGTCAGTCACTCAATCAACATGCAGTCAGACAGACGAACCGGAAATCAGAGAGCCACTCCGCATAGTGCTGAGTTCCTCTGATTGTGATCAGCAGTGTGTCTCCCCGAACCGAAAGCGCAATCTGAATTAAGAAATTGCAGATAGAGAAGAGGCATGCAGGCGCACACAGATGCCAAAAAGGGAATGCAGGACAAGAGGCAGGGAGGAACATGACTGTGTGAGGAGAAGAAGAGGAAAAATTATTCTTCCCATTTTTTCCCGTTTGCGACTCGATGACATTCCGGTTGTTTTTGTTCGCCTGCTTCCCTGGGTCCTGATTTCACCCCTCACTTCGTCTACCTGGCGTGGCTTGCTGCTGTCTGCATGCGCGTTGCTCTCTCGGATTCTTTCTTTCTCGCTCGCTGCTTCTCTCCCCATCTACCGGTCGCACTCATAGACAGGCAGATGAAAAGGGAGCATTCCGCCCTATCACCGATCAGGCCTGCGGGCTGTGACAAAAGAGAGAGGAAAGAAAAACAATGCTGCTACTGACGAACTTGAGGTTGTTCTGGCCCGGGAGCTGCCCTGAATCTCGGGTAAAGTAGACCCCTAAGTTCCCACCCAGGCAGCACCTCGAAGGATTCCCAGTCCGCCCACTCGAAGCACACAACGTTCACTGCAGGGAGGCAGGCGGGCAGACAGGAAGGCCGGGCAGACAGGAAGGCCGGGGGGGGATGGGTATATGAATTCAATGTAGGTTATGCGTCTATCCTTGCATGAATATCATGAATTGTGCGGTCACATCAGAACATTCTGATCCTGCTTCCTCCCGTCGAAGTTGCAGACTGGCAGATGCTGCGAATCGGAGGGGGGGGGGGGTCCAAAGAGCAGAGCGGTGCAGAAGCTGTGAGGAACAAAGCGTCGGGAGGTGCAAAGAGCAACTGGGGAGAAGAAGGTAAGAATTGAGTTGAGCAGCAAAGCACCAAGGAAGCAAGGGAAGGTGTGAAGAACGCAGACAGGGAAAGGAGACACCAAGAGGAGTGGGCCGGCTGTGAAGACGAAGACATAGGATGAAGGACTTGCAGCCATTCTCTCTGTCCACCATTCGAGCTCAAAGTTGCCTGCCTGCCTACCTGCAAATGCGTGGAGTCTATAGACAGCCATTGTCCCGAGGTAAAGCGGAAGTGCCTCCTCGACAGTCTGGTCCCTGCAGGAAGATAGATCCCTCCCTCAAACCAACAGAAGGTATCAAGAGAGGGTTTTGGACATACAAGATGGACATATGCACACAGAAAGAAAGAAGACCGCAGAAAGAAAGAATCACATGGGTAGCCAGGTACATGCATGTACTCAGAGAGAGAGAAGAGAGAAGAAGCTAGTATGTCCCCAAAGCGCTTTCAACAAGAACAGTACACACACACTCGATCATGCGTCTGATGTACAAACTTCGATGCACGTGCTGCTAATCCGCATGGACCCTTACCAAGCTTACCCATCAGCCCATGGCCGAGTCGCAAAGGAATTTGCTTGTCATACCGTCAAAAACTTAAGCACAAGGAAAGAGAAAAGCACTGAGACACAATTGTCTGGTGTCCTCACGATCATGCTCGACTGAAAGTGAAAACAAAAGAAACCCAAGCTTCCCTCCTGAAAAAGACAACCCGGGAGACGAGGCGAAGCACTGCAGCCCTAGCTGCATGCATGCAGAGAACCTGTCCGCCCACAGTGACTGACCGGCCGAGGAAGGACGGAACAGGAAGAGCGGCATCGAAGTCAAAGCTGTCGAATGTCGCGTCTTCCTCCGATACACGGAGGGCTGGAATCACCGCTGCATGCATGCAGGTACATATATATCGAGCAATCGATTCATCTGTACAAACACACATCTGCCTGCCCGCCCGTCCATACAAACACATGCTTCCTCACACAGACGCAGTGAACATATGTATGTACATCCACGCATTCATGCACACCCGTGTACGAAAGCTCATCCACACACAGACGTGCTGACACGTCCACATATATGCACTTTGGGCTCCCAAGGGGAGAAGAGAAGAGATGTGTCGATCCATAAAATGCGAAGAGTTGTGGGCTCAAACACAGAAGACCCTTACAGATGTTTCTTCTCTCCATACCACTGCCTCGCAACCTCGAGAAGTCCCAAAAAACTGCCACACAGCCGCACAGCCGCACACAGACTGTGTAGTTTCGCATCTGTGCATGCATGCATCTAGACGCACATGCATACGTGCACCCACAAGACCACAGACGGAGCAGACACAGACAAACCAAGGGTAAATAGACAGGTAGATGCAGACGCATAGAGATGGATGGAAACTCACACACAGGGTCACACACACACAGAGTCACACACACACACACACAGAGAGAGTCACTCACGAAGGGGGTGTGGGGGGGGGGATAGAGAGAGACAAAACATCCGACCAGCTGTGTGCGAGCTAGTCAAAAGGACAGACTGAGCCACTGACGAACACACAGACAGACATGCAGACAAGTTGACTGAAAGCGTAGACAGATGGAGCTCGAGACAGACAGACAGATGGGTTTCTTTCTTTTGCCTTTCATTCACTCATTCATTCATGAAAATCCACTTCCGTTTCTGCCCGAGTAAGGGTGAACCCTAGTTTCCATGCCCCTCGGAGAGACAGAAAAACCAGTCGGAACGAGAGCCCCATGCCAAAGACACAGAAACTAAACAACGCGGACGCATGGAGGTATGGACACACATGCTCGCAGCGAAAGGGGCACGCAAGAAATAACTCACATAGCATAAATTGTGTGACTGCTCACAGGTGCTAGCCCCCGACAGAGAGGAACAGACTGGCAGACTGACTGACTGACGAACAAACACACAGGCTAACTGACTGACTGAGACCGACAGGCAGATAAAGAGAAAAGAAACAGCGAGCGTGAAAGCACAGTAACGAGACTAACTTGGGTGGAGAGGGCACACAAAGTCAAGTCGGTCTCCACAAGCAACAGTTGCCTGCACACGCACACACACAAACGCACGCACGCAAGCTGAGATAGAGATAGATAGATGGAGAGAGAGAGAGAGAGAGAGAGAGAGAGAGAGAGAGAGAGAGAGAGAGAGAGAGAGAGAGAGAGAGAGATGCACCGAAAACTGTTTTGTTGACTGAACGCCAAAACTGCATGTGCGGTTGCTTGAAGTGACAAGGAGGGGAGGGGCACCTCTTCTGTTCCATCTCTTGGGGAGTTGCTGTCTGTCGAACTACTCGATCGACCTTTTATTCAAAGAAACAAGCGGCTCAATCCGCAAGTCGTCATGGGTTTTTCCTCCTCCTAGACAGGTTTGGATGACAACCACTAATTTCTTCTACGTGTTCTTCAAATACGTGTTCCGCAGTGTCTGCCTGCCTATCTCCCTAACTACCTGCATGCTTGCCTCTCTGTCTGTTTGTCTGTTTGTCTGTTTGTCTGTTTGTCTGTTTGTCTGTTTGTCTGTCTGTCTGTCTGTCTGTCTGTCTATCTGTCTGTCTGTTTGTCTGTTTGTCTGTCTGCCTGCCTGCCTCTTGTCTATCTGTCTACCTGCCTGCCCTCTCTCTCTCTCTCTCTCTCTCTCTCTCTCTCTCTCTCTCTCTCTCTGCCTGTCTGCCTCTCCCTCTGTTTGCCTGTCTGTCTGTTTTTCCCTCTGTCTGTCTGTCAATCTGTTTGTTTGCATGTCTGACCTGCACGAACGAGTGAATCCCACAAGCCTCGGCATCCGGAACAAGACTCGTGCAGGCGCAAGTTGCTGCCAGGAGGGAGTTTCCTGCAGGCAGAATCCATTTTTACGACAGAGGTTTATACTGCAGTGGGTGAATATCCTCGCCTGCAGGCTGCATTGCAGGCACATCCCATGATGGAGCGAAAAATCTCTGGGTTAGGGATGGATTGACTGACCTTCGTCGATTGATGGCAAGAGACAGCCAAAGAATGTGCCCAGGTTGTCTGGCTGCGTCGTAATGCCCTTTTCACAAGTGTAGTTCAACTCTTTGTAGAAACCCGGCAGATCGGAGGGGAACGCGTACTCCCTCACCACCACCGACGATGAGCCCTGGTTGGGTGCCTCCCTCACCTGAATTTCTTTCGAGAAGGCGTCGGGGGTGAAGGCGGAACCAGTAGCGAAGAGGAAGGACAAGGACAGGAGAGCCTGGAAAGGTGAGGGGAAGATTTGCGCCCGCCTTTCCATCTTGAATAGAAGGCAATTCGTGGAGGCAGATAGAGTGTGTTTTGAATTTTGTGATGATCCTACGATGTCTCGCGTTGCATTCTTTGTGGGTACTCTGTTGTTGTCTGCAGCCACCAGCAATTGTTCTCTTTAGTCTCCTATATGTTAATATCCTGCGCCGCAAATAGGAATGATGCAAGTTTCGGGACTTTGCAGACATATACTATATATGGAGACTTCATTCGGTCACTCTATATTCAATGTGCTCCTCAAATGCAAACAGGTGTCCATGCATGGATATATATGTGCGTTGAAGCCAGTATGCTGATAGTATGCTGAATGTGCGCATGGACAGGTGAGTGCCGTGGATTTTTCACCGTGGTTTAGCTAAATTAACTATGCGCGATCGTATAACGTTCAACCGCGATCGAAGCTGATCGACGCAAATTTACTATGTGAAATGATGTCTTCTTGGGCCTTTTTTTACCGTATGAAAACTTTTTTGCTACAGTGAGCTGCCCTCTGAGACTACGCATATCCGCGCGCAGAGATATATAGCTAGCCATGCTCGAGTAAGAAGGTAGCCGATTCTTGAATCGATCGCACGATTTCTGTTCCCTCATAAATTTCATCGGACGTGTGTCTCATTTCAAAGATTGCAGCCAGCCACTTAGTTGCACCTGTTCAGCTTATGAAGCTTGCTCTGCGGTTAGACAAGGCGTTACTCTTCTACAGGAAGTGAACGAAAAGTGATCAAGTCTTGTGGGATCTGCTTCATACCCCGGCTCTTTCTCTGTGCACTTGCCCATCCAGTGTTGTAGACGGATCTTCCCATGAGTGTCGTTGAAGCACCTGAAAGTGCAGCGGGCCCTTCTCCGGTGACGCTCAAACGACTGGGCCTTGCGACTGACAGTGTTGCAAAGAGGGAACGATGGGGATCCAGGTTTGTAGGCTCTTCGACTGATGAGGGACTGCACGGGCTAGCTCAGATCATCATGAGAGACGAACATGCATGTGTGACTCTTTGTGCGGACTTTGCATGTGTATCCGGGATATATGTTCACATGAATGGGTCGTTTCATACCTGTGTTGATGCATTCTGGTGCATCACACGCGCTTTTTGGCGTGTTCTTGCGTACGATTGTCGTTTTTCATTCAGACCAGATACATGCTTGCGTCTCTTCGACTCGGACGCTTTCTTTTCTTCACCACTCCTCGTATAACGCAGAGTGATTTCTTTTTGCAAACCCACTTCAGCGGTCCGTTCCTTCAATCTCCTTCAATACAGAAAGAAAGTCCTTCTTACAGACACGTGAACAATCTGTCAGTGGTTTCCGCGTGGACCTCTTTCATATTCATGTATTGGTTTGTCTGTCTGTCTCTCTGTCTGGTTGTCTGATGTTGAAATATCGGTACATGCATCGTGATGCAGCACTGAGTTCGTCCTCACTCTCGTCGGCTTCGCCGTTGGGCTTGGAAATGTGTGGCGGTTCCCTTATCTGTGCTTTAGTAAGTCTCTGGAAATGTGTGGCGGTTCCCTTATCTGTGCTTTAGTAAGTCTCTCCTCTCACCCGATCATGGGTTTACACGTGAGATGCTTGCACACAACTGCATGCACACTGGCTGTGAGCAGTCAATTCTACTAGTCAGATCTCTCAACCTACTGCACTCCCTTCTGCCTCGTTGTCACATTGAGCGCGAAAGCCTTTCCGATTCCTCAACTCCCCTCCACTGTTTGCTTGCTTTCTTCCCTCCGTCCTCTTCCCCAAAACAGGATTTGAAGGCATGGTGTCTCTTCTTCCGCTTCTCAATCTCGTTTCACGCTCCTTCATCTAGTTGCACTGTCACTGCAAGAGAAATATCGTCCTGTTCGTCCTTCTCTGCTGCTTGCAGCAAACGGTGGCGCGGCTTTCATGATTCCGTCAGTCGTTCGCTCCTTGTGTGATTCTGTCTCTCTTCCTCTCTCCCCTCTTCTCTCTCTAGGCCTATCTGAGGCTTTCTCTTTTTCTCTCCATTTGCCTGGCTTCGGCTTTCTCACTCTTTTTCTTCTCTGTTCTTACTGGAATCCATGCAGACAAACATGTGTATGCGGCTTCCCCTGTCAGCCCAGCAATTCCAGAGACAAGTCGACACGCATGCAGAACTGTGCTTTGACCCGTGCACGTGTCTGCGTACATACATTCGCACACGTACATGCATGCATGCAGGTACTTCATCATCACTCTGCTGCTTGGAATTCCGATGTTTGCCCTGGAGACAGGAGTTGGTCAGAGATTCCAGAGAGGAACGGCAGCTCTCTGGTCAGTTAAGTGCTCTCTCTCTCTCTCTCTCTCTCTCTCTGTGTGTGTGTGTGTGTGTGTGTGTGTGTGTGTGTGTGTGCGTGTGTTTGTCGGTTTTCTTCTTTTCTCTTGAGTGTGCTTTCTTTCTTTTTTTCTTTCTTTCTTTCTTTCTTCCTTCCTTTCTTTCTTTCTTTCTTTCTTTCTTTCTGCCTGCCTGCCTGCCTGCCTGTCTGTCTGTCTGTCTGTCTGTCTTGCAGCCTTTCTGTCTGTCTGTCTGTCTGTGAGTCTGTCTGTCTGTCTGTCTTTTACTATTTGTGTCTTTCTGTCTGCCAGTCTTCCTTTCTTTGTTTGTTGTGTCCACAAATTTCATTCAATGCTCGCGACCCACCTCTGGTGTCTGCAGGCCCAAAATCTCTCTCTGGTCTTCTGGTATTGGGTTTGCTTCTGCACTCTCGGCCTTTTTGATCTCTCTGTACTACAACGCTCTGATCGCGTACAGGTCCGTACATGCGTTTTGCCGCACACACGAGAAACAAACATACACACGGAAGAGTGTATGCAGAAAGCTGTACTGCTGATCAGATCATATTATGGTGTTCGTGTGTGCTTGATGTGCGTGTGAATTTCCCTACGTATGTCGGATTCCCTCGCACCGCTGCATCCATCAATTCGGCTTGCAGGGTAGCTCAGCTGGCAGAACTCAGCCGTTGAGCCCCGGATGAAAGTTCCTGCGAATTTCAGTTCATTTCCCTCTTCATCGTTTGAAACGTGTAATCGATTTGAGAACAGCCCCCATGAAGAATGCAATTTGGAATAACATCAAAGGGAGGGAGTGTCATTGAAAAACCACGAACAATCAAGTGTCTGTGATCGATCAACATCTGAAATCTGATAGAGGCCAGTAATGCGCTTAGAGGCACTTGCCAGAGCAAGTCTGGTGTGGGCGTACGAATCGGGTGTATGAATGTCCACGTAAGTGTGGAAGTGAATCTGCATGTGTGAGAAAGCGAGCGCAATCATTGAAAGTAATTAAGGGAATGAATTAAGGAGGAAAGAGAGAAGGAGGGAAGAGCAAGGCAGAGACAGAGTCTCAGCTCGCATGTCAAAGCTCAGTCAGCAACGTACACATACAGTCTCACCGGCACCAATATGTCTGTATGTGTAGACGTGTGTGTGTGTGTGTGTGTGTGTGTGCTTGTGCTTGGAGATGTGAGGAGTAAACTTGAGGGGAAACTTGCGTGCGCTTTCTCATGCTGTGTGACGTGCTTCCAGTTTCATCATCTGCCAATTTATCCATGTGTTTCTGCTCCTCAAAGGTCGCGCCGTGATCAGTCTCAGATCTGCATGGTTGGCATCTATTCTATCTGCGTGCAGCTGTTACTACTTCTTCTCCAGTTTGAGACTAGAGTTGCCGTGGGCAGGGGAGTCCCCGCTGGAGGATGCTGGTGAGCTCTCTGGTCGAATTCTTTGTATCTTATCGTCTGAAATCTCTTCACTCGTTTCTTCCCTTCGAAGGAAGGGGGGGACGTCGTGGGAGCAACAGAAGGGCAGTGCACCGCACACACATGCTCACACACAAAAAGAGACAGAGAGAGAGAGGGGGGNTTCCTTCCTTCCTTCCTTCCTTCCTTCCTCTCTTTCAAAATTGGTTTGTTGTCCGATCGTTTTTCCACACAGACAGGAACAAATATCACAGAAAAGAGAAATCAAACAGATGCACAGCTAGATTGACAGAAATACTTTTGTTCTCTTATTTGCTTTCTGCAAAACATTCAGTAAGATCCAAACGTGAAAAGTTGACACAGAGGCTGGAAACCTTAAAGACAACTTCACACACACACATACACACACACATACACACACACACACACACACACACACTCACACACACACACACACACACACACACACTCACACTCACACTCACACAGAGAGAGAGACGTACACCAGCACGGGCGCATGCATGAACATGGCATGATTGTATGCATGGTGGTGCATGGATGCATGGATGCAGAGAAGTTCTTCTTCAACGACGTCCTCCAGCGCAGTGAGGGAGTGAACGAGATCGGAGGACTGAATTGGAGGCTGCTGATTGCCTTCGGCCTAGCCTGGGTGCTCATCTGGGGAGTGATCTCAAAGGGCGTGAAGTCGGCCGGAAAAGTTGTGTATTTCACCGCTACATTTCCTTACGTGATCTTAATTGTCCTTCTTGTTCGGTGAGTCGATGGAGTCATGCAGGTGGTTGATTGATTGTCAGTCGCTGTGCAAGTCTGTTCTTTCGGTCATTGCTTCATGCGTCGCTACTTCCTTGATTTTTTGTGCCTCGCTTGAATTCCTTGTCCGCTTCTCAGTTCTCCTAATCCTTTTGTTTTTTCTCTCTCGGTCTCTTTGAGTGTTCCTTCCATCCTTCCATCCACCCCTCCTTCCTTCCTTCCTTCCTTTCCTTCTTTCTGTATTTCTTTCTTTCTATCTTTCTTCATTCCTTCCTTGCTTACGTACTTACTTCTTTCGGTGCAATAAATATATATTTTCTCCAAAATGCTGAGAGATTGCCCCGAAACCGGAGAAGCGCTTATCAATGCCGTTTTCACAGACTGCTGTCTGATGCTTCCAATTGAATCATTTGTGTGTATTTGGAGGAGGAGGAGGCAAGGTGGTCTCTCACACACACCTGCTTGAAGCTGCCATGCAAGACGGGGCATGCAAGCAAGCACATGAATAAATGAAGTCATTCAGTCTATATCTGCCTGGCACTACAAAAGTTTTGAGCCTCTGGTTTTCTGTATCGTTTTTAAATTCTTGCAGGCATGTTTCGACGTACGGTTCCGTCCTCTTTCTGAAAGCTCCTTCATCATTTCTGTCTGTCTATTTTATTTCGCTTTTTGAAAAGGGCCCCTCAAACATTTTCCGTCCAAACGGGCGCCGATTGCGTGAGTGCATGCAGAGCTGTGACTCTCCCTGGATCCTGGAACGGACTCAAGTTCTTTCTCATCCCTGAGTGGTCAAGAGTGGCGGACCCATGGGTGTGGGTTGCAGCAGGTCAACAAGTCTTCTTCTCCCTCTCCGTTGGGAATGGGACCTACGTGACATTTGGGAGCTTCAACTCGCCCAACTATAACTTCTTCCGATGGACTTGGGCTGTCCCTGCCATCAACGCATTCACCTCAATTCTGGCAGGGTTTGCAGTCTTCGGTGTTTTGGGATTTCTCTCAGAGACCTCGGGCGTTGCAGTGCCAGAGCTTCCTTTGTCTGGCGTCCGTTTGGCGTTCATCGCTTACCCGACAGCTTTGACTCTTCTCCCTTGGGCGCCTGTGTGGGCCGCCGCCTTCTTCTTTATGTTGATCTGTCTCGGAGTGGACTCCCAGTTTGCTCTGACAGAGACAGCTCTGAATACTTTGGTAGAGGGAGGGGTGACGACAGGGAAGAAATGGGTCGATGCTCTGTTGATCTGCTCGTTCTCTGCTGCCGTCGGTCTGGTCTTCATGACAAGCGCTGGAATGTACTTCGTTGATATGGTCGATTTCTTCGTGAACGCGTACGGAATCTTCATCGTTGTCGCGGCCGAATTGGTGGCAATTCTGGCTGCATACGGGATCAGCAGGCTCGAGGGCGACTTCCGGTCCCTCATTGGAAGGGGACCCGATCTGTTCCTTCGCCTTGCTTGGAGATTCGTGACTCCGATGCTTGCCGTGGGTCTCATTCCCGTTGCCCTCTGGCAGCTTTCGACGACGGACTTCTCCTCGATCTTCTGTGCGGATGCCTCCGCAGACTCCAGGTTGGTTGGCTTTTTTTTCTTTTTTTTTTTTTTTTTTTT
>JAHBMJ010000065.1:23665-27228 GCA_018398765.1 Chromera velia | reverse complement strand
TTTTTTTTTTTTTTTTTTTTTTTTTTTGTAGGACGGGGCTCTTATTTTTTGCTGGTCTGTAAAGTCATGCAGATATGCACTTATGAACTGCTCATGACGAGCGGTATTTGAAGATGAGTTTCCTGCCAATATTTGATTCCCACAAAGAAACACCCAGCCGTTCCTTGTATACCACGTCGCGTCCATCTTTTTCTTTCTCCTTCTGTTTGCTGCGATCGCGACCGATCAAGAACTTTTTTTTGAAAGAATCTCAAACGGAAAAACAAACAGAGGGGTCTAACCTTTTCTGATGAGAGTCAGCATACATGGAAATTCTGCTTTTTTGGTTCAATTTAATTGGAACAGGCAGTCTTGGATATTTCTGCCTTCTTTCTTTCCTTCCTTCCTTCCTCCCTTCCTTCTCTCTCTCTCTCTCTCTCTCTCTCTCTCTCTCTCTCGCTCGCTTCCATTGATCCAATCTTTTGTGTGCCTACAGATGCGTCAAAGAGGCCGGAGTGTGGGCTTCTGCTGTCGGCCAGGCGCTGTCGTGTCTGGTCCCCCTTCCCCTGGTTCTAGTCCCTCTGATCTCTCTGGTCTTCAAGGAGCGGGGCGGCGAGAAGAAGGGAATCGGCAAACGTCGGGGAAGCGACGACGCGGCACAGTCGAGTGCGTGCAGTGGGGCTGACGAGTCAGATGCTGCAGCGGAAGGAGGAGAAGAGGAGGACGATCTTGAGGCGAATTGCGGAGGGGCATCATCAGAGGCTTCTCAGATCAACTGCACCAAAGCCTGGGGAGAAGACAGCAGGCTGCAGGATACAGCAGAAGCAGTAGCAGAAGACAAAATGAAGACCAAAAAGGAGATGGCGGTCAAGCCTTTCAATGGTTCTTTTCCCCTAGAGAGGTCTGTGACTATTTTTGCTGTGTCTGCAGTGGCAGCCGTCTCCTTTTTGAACGCTGGAGACGGTGAAGGAGCAGCCTTAGCCACCGCAGCACCTCCTAGATCAACAGACGATGTGCAGGCGATAAAGAAAAAAGAAGCGGATGTATCGGAGTCAGAGATCAATTGGCCCTCTGACGATGCGTCCGTGTTCGCCCCCGGAGAAGAAAATCACTCACCAAAGACGATGGAGGAGTTTTCAGTGAAAAGAAGGGCCCCCTGGAACCCCATGACGGTCTGATTCACTCAATTCAGAGATCAGACGGGCACGCAGGTGGGCAGGAAGAGAGCAGACAGGAGAATTGGTGGTCGAACACAAACGGGAACGATCACAGCAAAAAGAAGGGACTGCAGGTTCAGCTTTCAATTCCGGAGGGAAGTGTCTGAGAAGAAGAAAGTGGGCACGTGTTCCATGCAGCAACCGTGTGGGTTGCATGGTGACGGAAGGAGCGGCAGAACTTTTGTCTCTTTCTAGCTGTTTCTTGTCCAGACTTCCCCCCCAGGAACAGAAACGCGATCTCACATAGCGAGAAACTGACTTGGGCTTTTGACATGAATAGTTTGGGTGCATGCGCGCGGTTGTTTTGACAGTTTCACAATTAATGATTTGTGCTTGCTCGTTCGTTGTTCATCCGTCATAGAGTGAAATGCTACGCAGGGGGGCATTGACTTAAAGTTTGTTCCTAGCGTCTGGCCTATGCGTCTTTCGTCTCTTCCTTCTGTCCTGGTTACTGCTCTCGCTGCTAGCTCTCTCTCTCATGCGACCTCATGAAATGCTACGCAGCTGGATCGATGTCATGATGCACGTTCATTGTCGTCACAATTCATTTGTTTTGCACGTATGTCTCTGTTTTGTATCTGTTTCATCCCTACGTTGCATGTCTGTGATTTGGTGATGGTTTGCACATGAAATCTGAGGTATGTACGTTGAGGACGTCTTGCACACCTGACTGACTGAGTGCTGCCAGGAGACTCGCATATTGAAAGACAGCGCGCGCAGTCTGACGTAGATGTTGTCTGTATCGATTGTGTCTACAGAGTGTACCCAATTAGGTTCGAACTTAACTTGAAGCTAACCTAACCTCTCAGCAAAAAAAAACTAGGTGTAGGCTCGAACCTAGCTTTTGAACCTGTTTGGTCAAGTGACACTGCAAAATGAATTAACTTTTAGGAGTGGTATAAATTAAGATATGAAAAATAATTTTATGTTATGAAATACAAAGAAAACATTTATTTACTAATAGTTTTACTAGTTTATTTTAGTTTATCTATAAAGATCTGCACGAGATTCTTCCTTATTCTTCCTGCTATTTGAGCTATAAAAATTATTTATAAAGTATTACTAGAAAGTATTATAAAAACAGTTGTCTGCAACTATCTGCTACTACTTGCCACTTGTAGCCACTTGTTAAGAAGGACCCGGCTCTAGAAAGCCACAAAGTTTTTTCTTTTATTAAAGCTAGGAGATACAAACTGGTATTCGATGCTATCGGATACCGTTTGCTGACCCCTTTCCCCCCCCCCTCAAATAAGGGGTATCCGATACTCTGGTGCGGCTTAACGCCTCGGCCTGGCCGGCTCATGAAGGAAAAGGCCAGGTCCGACCATGATATCCGATATGATCCAGAGCTGGTAACCCCCCCCCCCCTTATCCGACACCATCGGATACGGAAATTTTTTTGTGTCCCTCTACTAATCTCGAACCAACGAGTTATAAACCGACTAAATCCGACCTTAAAAATGATTGATGAGCAAACTTGTTCTAACTTGTTCCTAGATATGATCGAGACTAACGTACAGGAAAAAGCGTGAAAAAAGGGGACGTTTTGACAAACTGCGCTAAATCAGGGCCCAGGGCCTCAATGGGCCGTTATAATATACTAAATATAGACTCATATATAAATATAGGGACGCAACATGCATAATAAAACCCTGAATCATCAGTCTTTATCAATCTTTTCTAAGACTCATTTTTTTTAGGGCGCAAGGAGGTGAATAGAGGTGAAGGAAGCTTCAAAAGGTCTGCGCGTTAAAGTTTCATAATAGCCTAACTACGCGGGGCGGCGGGGCCCGCGGGGAGGGGGGGGGTATCATTGCCCAGCGCGGGGCCCAGGGCATACATGTATGCAGGCGGGCGGCGCGCGTGTGCCCTCGATTATGCAACCTGTTGCAACCTAGCTCCGATAAAAAAAAAAAGGGCATGCAAGAATTAATTAATAATTGTTCTACGTTCTGTTTCTTATGATTCTGGACGACGGATGTTTGATCATCGTTAGAAGTCAGCTAGGAATAAAACTTCTCACAGAGATTGAAGCTAATATGTCATACTCGAGCCATACAGCTGTGTCAGAACGCACAGGTGGAACGTGAATTGCAAAGATGGCTGATGAACGAAACTCAATGAAATTGTTACCACCCGACCAAGTGTTTTTGGAGCGTTTCATGAAAACTCAGAGAGTCTCTAGTCCATTGACATTTGCTCTTTGAGTTATTCTTCTGGTTTTCATCCGTCTGTGTGACTCTTTCAGTATTTCAATCGATCCGACCGCTTTTTGAACTAAAAGAAGGAAGGATTGCGGTGCAGAAAAAAGGGCAAAAAGAGAGTGATTTCCTGTCTCTGTAGCCCCGGAAAGCGAAGCGGAGGGCA
>JAHBMJ010000065.1:13665-18665 GCA_018398765.1 Chromera velia | reverse complement strand
AAATTTAATGGGTGTGGTATGGACAGCCGGTTCAGCAGGCAAGGAAGCAGACGTGAAGGTAAAGAAATGTGACTGTTTGCATATGAATGGGATGGAAACAGCAGGTCGGGCAGTCGTCGGGCGAGGCTTCCACAGGCCCCGGGGAGTCCTCCAGCAGGCCTCAGACGATGGGCGCAAACGGAAGCGGTGTGGGAAACGGTAACGGCAATGGGCGATCAAGCGGCAATGGCAGGTCGAATGGGAATGGCAACGGAAACAGTCATGGGAATGGAAACAGTGGGAACGGCAACGGGACGACCACTCGGTCCCTTCTTGGCAGGAGCACAAACGGCAACGGCACGAACGGTAACGGTGCTGCATCGTTCGGGGGTGGGAATGGAAATGGAAACGGGAATGCCCACCATTCAGATTCACCGTCTCCCGTTCTTCAGCAGCCCCTGTCTCAAGGGCAACAGGAGCCTCGACAGCAGCAGCAGCAGCAGCAGCCGGCTGGGTCTCCCAGAGATCTCGGTCCGGTTCCCCCTGCAGCTGTCGCCTCTGCTCCGTATCAGGCTGGAGCGCAGGCCCAACCGGCTCCATTGCAGCCACTGCCCCCGCAGCAGCAGCAGCAGCAACTGTTACCCCGTCACTCTCCGATGGGAGTGCACCCTCCTTCCGCTAGTGCCGACCCCGTTTCGCTTCAGAATGTTGACAGGGGTGCGGGCAGACAGACCGGTGACCGACCGTTTCGTCCCTCCTATTCGGCAGGTCGTCTTCCGTCCCCTTCCCCCCAAGCCTTCTCCTCCTCCCGGAGGGGTCTGGAAGAGGGGGACGGAGTAGGGATAGAGGGACAACAGCAGCAGTCTGCCCTCTCCAACGTTCACTCCCGAGTTCAAACTCTCACGCCCCAAGTTCGTCCCGCTCCTGTCCCCCCCTATCCCCACCATCTAGGAACAGCAGGAACCCTCCACTCCCACACAGGTACTGCAGGGGCCCTTCCTTCTGCAGGTGGGGGCTCCCTGTCGTTCCGGGGAGGAACGGTGATTGATGTTTCACTTCCCAACCGCCCTCTCCCCCCCCAGCACCAATCTCGTCTTGGCCCATCCCAAGAAGTTGGTTGGGGAGGAGTTGGGGGCGGACTCCTTCCCTTGCATGGGGCCTCTCCCATGGCGCCGGGGGGGGGGGGCGAGAGAGAGAGAGAGCCTCCTCCAGCAGGCGCGTCGTCATCTTCTTCATGGCGACCTCTCTCTACTTCAAGGCAGCTGCAAGCCCACACCGCTGCTGCTGCTGCTGCGGCCGCTGCAGCCGGGGGCCCTCGAGAGTTCCCCCCTCCCCCTCACGCACTTCCTCATCATCATCCGGTCCTCGCCCCTCCCCCTTACGCTCAGCATCCGGGTCATCAAGTGGGAGTGATGCCGCCTTCCTATGGGGTCAGTCAGTCAGTCAGTGAATGAAGGGATTGGAGGGGGATCGGAAAGCTTAGAGAGAACGGAAGAAGGCGAGTGCAGAGAGAGCAACGGGGGAATACGTAGACGTGTAAGAGAGAGAAGCTAGATCTCTCTCCGTCAAGCGGATTGCGAAGGGGGAGCAAGATAGAAGGAAAGTATAATAGTCCATGAAGGTGCACTCATTTCCCCACGCTTCACTTGATCAGTTCTTTAATTCATTCTTTCATTCATTCATTCATTCATTGGTTCAGTTCATTCTGTGAGTCAGTCAGAACTCCATCCATCCACTGATTTGTTTCTTCATTTGTTGATCAAGTCGTTCGTCCTATCCATGCATGCATGGGTGTGAGAGAGAAATCAATACTGATTGCATGCATGCATGCGTGCAGGAAGATCCTCCTGGGGCATCCCCTGTGTCTCGGATCACCACCCAGCTGCACCACCAGCTGCAGCAACAACAGCAGCAGCCCCCCCATCAGCTTCTCTCCTCAGGTATTTCTCCTCAGGGTGCTGCTGCGGCCGTGGGGGGCGGAGTCGGGGGAATGGGGGTCGGGCCTGGGGGGGGGGGGAACTTTCCGGCCACCGCCGCAGGTTCGGGTCTCCCTGGAGGGGGCGTATCTGCATCCGCATCAGGGTCTCTTCCCCCCCCCGTCCACCAACCCGTGCTGCCTGGGGTTCCCCCCGGTCCTTCATTTGCTCCTCCCGGCTTCCACCAGTACAGCCACCACAACCCACAGCAGCAGCAGCAGCCGCCACTGGTGGGGGGCCCTCCCATGCTTGGACGCGATGCCGGAGAGGTACCCGTACAGCCGCCGCCGCAGCAGCAGCAGTATGGAGTCGTCGGTGGCAGCACGCTCCAACATCAGCAGGCGAACCCCCAGATAATGCCGTTTCCCTCTTCGTCTTTGGAGCATCAGCACGTGCTTGAAGCCGCGAGACAGCAGCAGTACGCAGGTCCAACCCCCGTGGGTGTCGGTCCAGGGCTAGCCCCCGTGCCCGCTGTGCTGCAACCTTTGGGAGTTCCCGCTGCACATCAACAAATGCAAATGCGGCAGCAACTTGCGGGGTTCTCCACGCAGACGCCGTTCGAAGGCCCCGGGGGCTTGGCAGCATTGCAGTGCAGGGGCGGCATGGCTTCTGCAGCCTCTGCCTCTGCCTCAAGTGGGGCGGCTCTGGGCCCCATCCCGGCGGGCGTGGGTCCCGAAGCTCTTGCACGGTTGGGCGCTCACAGGTTGGATCGTGTGCGCCTGACCCGGGACACTTCTGAGATTCCTCGGGAGAGTGGTCCTCTCGGGTAGGTTCACCTGTCTCCCTCTCCTTCTCCTTACTGTTGCATCTCATTTTCCCTCCCTCTGTCAGTCCGTCTCTTTCTCTCTCTCTCTTTTTGTTTGTCTTCCCTGTTGTTGCCGCCGTACGCGTACGAAGAGAATGACTGACTGACTGACTGACTGACTGCTTGATTCATTCCCTGACTGGTACCACTGCAGGTCGAATCTTTTCTGCTGTCGGCTGCCTGAATGGGCGGATGAGTTGGATTTGCGCCGGCTGGTCGCAAGCGTCGGGCTTGCAGACGAATTCCGGGGTTGCCGGGTTTTGAGGCATGAAGCCGGAGTATCCAAAAATGCTGGGTGAGGAGTTTCTTTTCTTGGGCGTTTCTTTCTGGGTTCGCTTTTTCTGTCTGTCTCTCTGGTGTCTGTCTCTTCGTCGGACTGTCTGTCTGCTTTGATGAGTATCGAAATCGGACATTGAATTGGCGCCGTCACATGCAAGGGGGGGGGACTGAAGCCTGTCTGTCTGCATTTTCATTCCTTCCTTCCTTCCATGCATTCCTGGGCAACTGTTTCAAGTAGATATTTGTCTCTTCGTCCATTTTTTTGTCTCCTACTTTTTCGTCCAGCCATCCTCCCTCTCGTTTTATTTTACTTTCCGTCGTCTTCACACCTCGAAGGGAGGAGGGCATTTATCGTTCTCTCTGTATCTGATGTATCAATAAGAGGCATGTTTGACTGACTCGTCTCTCTTAATTTCAGTCGCCACCTGCTCATCATGGGGATTTGGGGTGAAAGAAATTGATCCTTCGCTTCCTCGTGAGATGAAAACGTCGCTGTTTCTTTCAATCCGCTCTCCTCCCGCCTGCCTGCCTGCTCGACTGTCTGCTCCTGCTCGGTGCACGCACTTCTGTCCGCGTTTCAACTGGTCGTCAACTTCATTGACTCTTTTTTCTCTTTTCTCTTCTCACTTCTTTCCTTCTCTCTGCTTGTGTCTCCTCAGATACATCTCCTTCAGCAGCCCCATGGCTGCCTTCAAAGCCCTCAACCTGCTCGACGGAGCCCAACTGGCGATGGAACCTGCGGACGCGAGGAAAGCGGCTCCTGAATTGGAGAGGTCGGTCGGTCGATCAGTGAGGGAGTGGAGTCAGGGGGTGGATGGGTGGTCTGGCATGTCTCTCTCTCTCATCGTGCCCTCGTTGGTTGGAGTGGGGAAGTGACCGAACAATGCTTTGTGAATCTGTCCGTTTGTGCCTTTTCTTTCGGGTCATTCATCTCATCTCCCGCGTTCTGCTCTCCGGCCTCACCTTCCTTTTTTTTTGTGGAAGCCTTCTGATGCACTGGCTCATCTCATGTTTAGTTGACTGGTATTATTTCTCCTCACGCACTGACTCGTGTTTGGTTGATTGGTATTCTTTCTCCTCACGCACTGACTCATGTTTGGTTGATTGGTCTTCTTTCTCGACCTGGCGGTTGGTTGTTTGAGTGAGTGCGCTGGTGTGAGAGTCGGTTAGTGACCAGACAAGACGACCGCCTCTTTTTTCGTGCGAGAATTCGTCCTCCCTCCCTGACTCCCTCCGTTTGCCTTCGTTTGACTGACTGACTGACTGACCGTCTGTCTGTCTGTCTGTCTGTGAAGAGAAGGGAAAGAGACCATATTAATATAGTCTGTCTGTCCACTCCCCTTCATCCCTCCATGCAGGAAAGCTGGGGGACGACTGATCATCGTCGACGTGCGGAGGTCCGACCTCTCGGAGATGATGGCGGTGCTAGACTTGCCCTCGAGGACGCTGCTCCGCCAGAGACTCGAGCGGAACGAGGAGGCTCAGGCATTCAGGCAGAGAACAGCAGGGCCAGGGCCAACAAGCCGGCAGGGGGAAGGGGCAGCAGGCACAAACGCTGGCCAAACTATCTTCCCTGAGACCACTATTTTTGTGCCTCCGCAGCTGCAACCGCAACCGCAGCCGCAGCATTATGAACATCAGCAACAGCAGCAGCATGAACAGGGAAGTTACTCTGGGGTGCAGACTCACCCCTTTTTCAGGTGAAGCCTCTCTGTTCGGAAATGAGATGGGGGGGAAGGGGGGTAACAGTGTGCTTCACCTGGGGTAAATGGCTGACACACAAGGTGAGAGAAAAAGAGCAGAAGAGGGCAAGAGACTCTGTTCCACTCGCTGCGGGGTCTTCTTCGTTCCTTCTTGATCGTTCTCACGAAGGATCTTTCTCTTCTGATGTTTCTCTCTCTTTGCTTCTTTCTCTTTCCCGCACACACACCGTTCTCTCTCTCTTCCCCCCCCCCCCCTTT
>JAHBMJ010000065.1:0-13660 GCA_018398765.1 Chromera velia | reverse complement strand
CCCCCCTTTGGTGTGTGTGTGTCTGTCTGCGTGTCTGTCTGCATACGTAGGTGCATCCGTGTCTGTCATGTCCACCAGCTCTTGCGCAAGTGGCCATGTACTTTCTAGTTTTGTTCTCCTCCTCATCCCCCTACTCTTCTTCCCTCCACATGGGCACGAAGTCTCTCCCCGTAGGTTAAGGAAAGCAGAAGGACTCAAAACCCATGCTCCATACGTTGTTCTCTCTTTCTGTCTGTCGGTCTGTCTGTCTGTCTGTCTGTCTGTCTGTCTCTGTCTCTCTCTCCCTCCTTGTCTCTTAGCTGGCTTACCAAACAGTTCTTTCTCTCACCCCATCCCTTTATTTCTCCTTTGCCTTGGCGGATTGTAGAAGGAAGGTAAGAAAAAGAAAGAAAGAGTGGAAAAGTCTCCACGCAAACGACCCGCAGTTCGAGGAGCATCCTACATGAGGATGACCTCTGCTTGAGTTACGAGCAATGAAAAATAAATTGCTGCATGAGAAAAGGAATCGCACTCCCGTCTCGCCTCTCCTCAATAATCCAGCCGTTCCTTCCAGTAATTCGACGGCCCCCAGCCCTTCGAAGGTGGTCGGAAGGACGAAGTGTGTTGGAAAACGGTAGGCAGGACTTGCTTGGCGCCTTTTTCTCTTTAAATTTTCCTAAGACCAAACCGCCTGAGGTCCGCGGGAAAACTCCAGAGCGACGACGTTTTCGCCACGAAAAAAAACATGACACCAAATACTGAGGATGAGTAGATCAAGCGCATGTGGGTACACGTTGACTTGATATGACCGTCTCCTGTCTGCCTTAAAGCCCGATGGTATGTTCTGCAAATGACTGACTGCAAGGCAGGCCGGGAAAGGAAACAACGCGGCTCGTAAGCAGAAGTCACCATTACTGCGCGGCGGGTGGGTGATGAAAGGCAGGCAGAGGGAGAGGGCGTCGCTGGCTGAAATGTCCCTTTGGCATTGCCTATCCGTCCGTTTTGGGTCTCGTCTCGTCTTGTCTTGTCTTTCTGTCAGGAGGCATGTTCGAGGGAGGCATGCGCATTGTGTTGTTGTCTTGCATTTGTGCATTTGTTTGTTTTGTCTTCTTGACAAAAATGTTCGTCCTTGCTTTGCTTCTTTCTAAATCTGTTGCATTCCCTCGAGTTGTTTTTTTTCCTGACACAAGCCTCAGGGTCATGCCCAGCCTGTTTATGGGAGCAGGGATTAGGCCTGAAGACTGACTGTCAGATTTAGATCTCTTTGTATCATCAGTACGGGGGGGCAGAAGAGAGCCGAAAAGAAGAGAGAGAAATGGTCACGGGACTCGCACAAAGAAGTGATGGGACTTCTCTCTCGAGAAGAGCAACCCCAATCTGCGCATTTTCCTTCCTTCCTTCCTTCATCAGAGACATACATGCATTGAGACAGACAGAAAGACAGACTAGGGGTAGCGAAAGATCACGAAAACGAACGGCCTGTTCGGACTTTCTCAGGCGCGTGGGAAGGTAAAAGTGCGGTGCATGCAGCCTTCTTGTGGGGGGGGGAGGGGGGTCGTCGTTTGAGCTGTGATCCGTTCCCCACGAAGTATGAAGCAACATCGATGTGGGTGGGCCTCCTCGCCTTTCTCTGTGTCTCCTCGCCCTTCTTTCTTGCTGTCTGTGAAGAGAAGAAAAACAGACAGACAGGAAGGAAAGGAGAGGTGTGTAGGTGTGTTTTTCTTGACAACGGGGAAAAATCTTTCGCCCCTGACGCTCCCCCTCCTGCCCTCCTTTTTTCCCCTTGAGCCTTCTCTACGCATTGAACGATCACCAGTGATCGAGTCTTTCAAATAAGGTCTGCTGCAGCCTTTTTCGAGACTATCTCCGTCCTGCCTTTACGTACAACTTTTCCTCGCTCCCTGACACTCACTCATTCTGTCTGTCTGTCTTTGTACCTGCCTCCTCTGGTATGTAAGTGCGACGCGTCTCCTCCTCCGCATCTTTGTCTGTGTCTCCTTGTGTCTCCTTCTTTTGCTCCGTCTTTCCGCTAGCTGCTTGTCTTTTCTTTCTTCTGCCTTTATATCGGTTTCTCTCTTTCTTTCTTTCTTTCTTTCTTTCTTTCTTTTCTTTCTTTCTTTCTTTCTGTCTGTCTGTCTGTCTGTCTGTCTGTCTGTGTCTGTCTGTCTGTCTGTCTCTGTCTGTCTGTCTGTCTGCACACGCACAAGCACGCACACACACACACACACACACACACACACACACATACATACACGTACACGCGTTCTTTCCATCTGGACGGGCGGTCAAAAGAAGAGATCCAACAAGTAGAGAGGGATTTTGCTTCTGTTGATGTCATCGACTGAAAAAGGGAACCCCAGAAGAAGAAATCAAAAAATAAAAGGAACCCCAGAAGAAGAAAGTGGCGAATGCTGAAAACAAACTCCTTGTGAAGGTCCCTATGCGAAAGGAAATGAAAAGAAACGCGTGAGCGAATGAAACATATACTTGGAAGTGCAAGAGGGCAACCCTGCACTGGGCAGTGAAGGGCCGCAGGGTACGACTCAAGGCCTGGAGCTCTGGTACCCTTCCACTGAGAGCGCGCCAAAAGAAAAGAAGAAAACAGAAGAGAATGAAAGGAAGGCTCTGTTTGTTCGTCTGTGTCTGTCTGTCTGTCTGTGTCTGCTTGTTTGTGTGTCTGTCTGTCTGCCTGTCTGTCCGAAAGAAAGGAAGCCATTCGGAAAAAGTGAAGTGAAGAAAAGACGATATAGTCTGTCTTTCTTTCTTTTTCGTTCTTTCTTTCTTCCTTCCCTTCTTTCTGTCTCTCCGATTTCTTTTTCCCTCCCTCTGTTTCGCGCTCTTTTCTCTGGCCCATTTCTCTTTTCTGTCTTCCTTGAACTTTCCGCCGTTGGGTCTTTAAAAATGGTTGAAGAGAAGTACACAATGACTCTCCACCGGCAGACCGCATAGAACGCGCATCCATCCATTCATCGAGGGAATCGATCTGATGCTTCATCGATCAACGGAAGGAATAAATGAATGAATGAAAAAAATTGTAGTTTAGGTCTATCTTTCTTTAGCTTCCTCCTGCCTGCAAAGGCGGGTCTGTCGCTATCAACAGCAGAAGAGCAGATCCAGAAGAAAATTCGTTTTGAAGCTTAAGCCCACATTCTTCACCTTTTCATTGTGTGCCATCTCATTCGATCATCCATTCACTCCAACTCGCTCGCTCGATCAAGTGCGCCTGAGTGCTCCCCGCAGTTGCTCCTATATATGTGCGTACTTCATGTTTCTGTGTCTGTCTGTCTCGAAAAAGAAGACACCTAGCTCTAGTCTGTCTGCCTGTCTGCCTTTCTACATGCTCGTGGATTCGTGCAAGCGCGATTGCTTCAACACTTGTCTCCTCTTTGTTAATCTACTCGTTGCTCGTTTCGTGCATTCGCATGCAAACCTCTCTGTGTCTTTCGTTCATGCCTTTGGTGTGCATACACTGGCGAACAGCTTAATTGTGTGTTTCCTTTCCATTGCTTTCCATTGTCAAGTCGGCGTGCCGATAGAAGAGTGAAAGATGTGGAAGGGAAGGGTGGAGTTAATTGTCGGGGAGATGAGGAAGAGTCAGGGAATGGGAAGAATATGAGAGGGAATAAATCAAAACAGGGGAGGCGAAAGGAATGGAAAGTGGATCTTTGCTTTGATGCATTGTGTAGCTATTCGATTTGATTGAGAAACGAAATGGGTTTCTGAATCTCCCTTCAGAGGGAGTACCGTGTTTCTGTCTATCCCTCAGGTGGTTTCTCCTCTCTCTCTCTCTTTCTCTCTCTTCCTCTCTCTTCCTCTCTCTCTCTCTCTCTCTCTCTCTGTCTGTCTGTCTGTCTGTGTGTGTGTGTGTGTGTGTGTATGTGTGTGTGTGTGTTCAATACGATCATCTGGACATATCTGGACGCATGTTGCGCAGACATCTCAATGAGCTCATCCCTTCAACATTACTTCTCGGAATAGAGGCAGATAGAGAATCGAGCCCTGCACACTTTGAGAAAGACAAAGAGCAGGGCTGCGTCGCTCCTCCCTCTCTCTTCCCCCCATAGATCTTTCATCGGGCTCTCTTCTCTCCCTTTCCTGCTCCACTGAGCCCTGCCTGGACACCTTGTACGAGGCCAATTCACTTTGAAAACACTGTGCATGACCTGGGCCGGGTTGAAACAACAAAGTCATATATATTCAACATTTAAAAAAAAAATGGTACCAAACTGTAAGCAAGGAACAACACTCCGAAAAATATTATTTTCTATATTATGTTATAGCCTATACAGTTGTGAATATAAAACTAGATATAAGAGGTAACATATATCTAAATATATTTAAAATCTAAATTAATGAAAGTTGTCATATTTTCTCAGACTGTATGATCAGTATTTGATGTAGTTATCATATTTGATCTACTATGATTCAGTTGTCATATTTGATTTAGTATCTCAGACTGTATCATCAGTCCATATCTGATAAGAAACTAATCACACTAAAATAATTTTACTTCGTTGGAATGGATTGTTAAAGAGTCTACCAGTAGTTAGGAATTTGAATCATGGGAGACTTCTACTTTAGTCGTTCAAACGTATGAACTCTGCAAAAAATGAAGTAACAATTAGAAAGAGATGGCTAAGGAACAGTAAAGATAGACAGGTGTTATCTTTCGAATGAGTCCCGTTAATGCAGTACTTTATACAGGACAGAAAGAAAAAATAGAGCAACAATTAGAAAGAGACATCCGGGGACAGAGGGGCGTCCAATACTATATTTCTGCACGACAGTCCCACCTGGCATGAGTGTGCACACACGCGCCGGCTCCGGCCGTATGGGCGAAGGTACATACCAAAAAAAATGTTGAGGGGTGACGCTGAGTCCCCTCCGCGCGCAAAGCGCGCGCGCAATCACTTCTTTTGTAGAAATCGAAAGCATATACGCACGTATATACGTACGTGTATGTAAAAAGGTGTATATATATGTGTGTGGTGTAAATATCAATATGTATGCAAAGCGCGGGCTTCGTCAGTAAGACTTCCGTGCGGAGAGTGCTATAATAGTGGCTGTACCAGTCTTTATCGAGAAGGCAAACAAGCAGGAGCGGAATGAAGCAGCACTAGCGTTGGTGGACGGTTTCTGTTTCTCAGCAAAGAAGCGTATGCGTATATACATAGTCGTTGTTTGATCTATCACACACGTAACTTTTGCCGATCAGAAAGACATATCAACACCATGAGGGCATACAGACATGGAGTGCTGATTGGGAACTGGAACGAGGACAAATTTGGTCGGTTCATCCGAACTCCTCTTTGCTTTGCACAACAGCCCTGCAGCTGCACCCATCTGGTCATGCAGTGTTCTTATTTCGCCTGCGTATTTCCGGGATGTCTCTTTGCAAAGTTCCCCTCCTGACATTTTCTCTCTCCTTTCGTTATTGGATTCCTGCCTGCCCGCTCTCCCCCCTCCTTCTTCTCCTCCCTCCCTCCTCTCTTGGTTCTTGCATTTGTTTCTTCCTTCCTCCCTCCTTCCAACCCCCGCGCCCTGCTACCCTTTGGCATTCGAAGTTTGTCGATGTACACACAAGGCAAACTGCAAAATTGTGCCGCACAGACGAGTGCGTGAGCGAATGAAACATATACTTGCTGGTACACTCATCTGCGAGAATCTACGCGTGAGTGTTGCACACACACACACACACACACACACACACATATATATATATATATATATATATATACACACATATATCAGTATGAGCCTACACAGACTCTTGCAAATTCTCATGCACTTTCGGAACCCTACTCAAACACATACAGACGCTCCCTTCTTTCATATATGTATGGTGGTTTCTGACTGATGTCCCTCGTCTATGTTTCGTTGTTCTTTGCTTGCCTTCTGCGTCGCACCAACTGCTCACCAAACAGCTATTGACTTTTGGTTCTCTTTTCTTTGATTTCCTTTCGCGCTGTCCTCCTCACCCCTGTCGCCGCTTTCCTTTTCTTCTTTTATTTTTCTTCTCTTCTTTTCCCCTCTTTCATCCCTTTCCTCTCTTTCCGCTCTCTGCCCTCTCTCTTCTCGCCCTGCGTCCTCACCCTCTTCTCTCTCCTCTCTGAAACGGAATTTCGCGCGCTCTCTATCTCTCTGTACGCCGCTACGACCCTACACAGCTTCCATTCTTGTCCATCACTTTTTCCCTCCCGCCTCGTCCCCCACATCTAATCCTTGCCTCTTTCTGAGCAGCCGCCTGGATCTCCGATGTTTTCGCTCCCGCTGTCTGTGTCTTCACTCACTCATCATTGCCTGCCTGCCTGCAGGACTCGAACACGCTCACAGGGGCCCGAGGCCGTGGGCGAACCCTGGATCCACCTACACAGGGGACGTTGGGTGGAAAACCCCATCTGACGGGACCTCGGGGGGCAAGGGGATTGAGCGGGGGGCTCTACCTAAGGCAATGACTAACGTTCAGGTGTGTGCGTCAGTCAGTCAGTACACGGCTTGTGGCCCATAGCTTTGTTTTGCGGCATTCGGCTGAACCACCGCACTGCTAAAGAGTTGTACCCAAACAGATGTAAGTGTGCATGCGGCTGCGTTCGCGTGTCTCGGCCGGTAGATATAGAGAGTTCACGGATTCGCAGCAGTTGGTCTCCACCAAGATTCTCTGTTTCGTGTCTGCTCCAGTTTCTCTCTGCTCTTTCTCTCTGTCTGTCTGTGTGTATAGTCTGTCTGTCTGTCTGTCTGTCATATAGTCTGTCTGTCTGCTGTCTGTCTGCCTCTCTCTCTCTCTCTCTCTCTCTCTCTCTCTCTCCTTCTCCTTCTCTCTGTGTGTCTTTCTCTCTCCCTACCCGTGTGTGTGTGTGTGTGTGTGTGTGTGTGTCTGTGTGTGTCTTCCTTCATACTTTCCCTCCCTCCTTCCTTCCCTCCTTCCTTCCTTCCTTCCTTCCTTCTTTCTTTCCTTCCTTCCTTCCTTCCTTCCTTCTCTCCTTCCTTCCTTGCTTGCTTCCTTCCTTTTCCTTCCTTCCTTCCTTGCTTGCTTCCTTCCTTTTCCTTCCTTCCTTCCTTCCTTCCTTTTGCTTCCTTCCTTGCTTCCTTCCCTCCTTCCTTCCTTCCTGCCTTCCTTTCCTTCTTTCCTCCTTCCTTCCTTCCTTCCTTCCTTCCTTCTTTCCTTCTTCCTTCCTTCTTCTTGCCTTCCTCCTTCCTTCTTCCTTCCCTTGAATTCCATATTTTTTCTGTTTTAACTTTATTTGTTTTCTTGTTGTGAGCAGGGGGACCTCCTTTTCGGCCACCTGAATGCGACAGGCAGACAGGAAGAAGACTTCTCGAGAAGGGAATTCACGTCGAACAACAGGTAAGTAAGGCACCCATGAGGTCTGGTCAATCAGTCGATTGATTAGCTCATTTACCCTCCTTTTCATTGATTTATCTATCCATGCATTATTTGACTCATTTGTTCATTCATTCATCTATTGAAACCGACATCCATTCATACAGTCACCAACTGTCCAGAACGCCTTCTGCGCGAACACATGGGTTTGTGCTCAATCAGCCTCAATTCTTTCCCTGTGCCTCAGACGCATCACAAACACAACAATGACAAAAAGCACCATGTTTTTACATGATTTGTAGCTCCCCCTACCTTTGCATGATTTCTCCTTTCTCTGTGTGCCACTATCTTTTTGCGCTCTTCTGTCAGACGGGCTCTTTCCCTCTCTGTCTGTCTGTCTGTCTCTGTTTCTCTCTCTCTCTCTCTCTCTCTCTGTCGCTCGCACGCTCGCTCGCTCGCACTCTCTCTCTCTCTCTCTCTCTCTCTCTCTCTCTCGCTCTCTCTTCCTTCTTTTCTCTTCCTCGGTACGTGCGTGCGCGCGCGTGCCGTGCGCGTGTGTCTGCGAGCACCCGCATGTAGGCGGCAGAGGGAGGCCGGAAATGAAGGTCTTTGGGCGTGAGTAAAAAAACGCACATGCACGTGGTTGCGTTCAAGATTTCGGTTGGCATCATTCTCCCCATGCTGCCGGCCTGCAGATTCTTTTACCAGCCCCCCGGACTTGTCTTTGCCGGCAGTCTGTCCTCCAACCGCTACTGTGGCCCCGTTGAACCGACGACCCTCCAAAGCAAACGGCTGCCCCCCCCATTTGGCCACGGTCACCAACACAGAGACGGTCGGTAAGTTTGGGAGAGAGGCGAACCGAAACGAGCGAGGAAAGTTCGCTGCTTATGTGTGACCGGCTAGAAAAAAGAGTGGAAGAAAAGGGGCAGGGCGGTTTGTGCATCATTGTGAGAAGCATACAGGAAGGAAGGCAGCTGTATTAAGACTGGTATTCCACTGAGGAAATTGCATTTTTTGTTGAGCTATCAAAATCTGTATTGTGTTATCGGATTTGTCAAGTGTCTCTTTCTTCAACTTCCCTGGATGGATTCTTTCTGCGGCAGTGTCTTGAAGTTCCTCTGCATGTCTGCACAGACGGATCAACTTAGTTGCTCTCTGTGCTTCGCTGTCGTGAAACTCCAGTCGAATTTGAAAGAAAAACTCCGCCTCGTGATCTTTCGTTGAAAAAGACTTTGACGCCTCTTGTTCTTCTTTTTTTTTTTCTTTCTTTCTTTCTTTAAAAAAAAAAAAACGTGTCGATGTGCCTATCTGTGTGGCCTATCTGTCCTGCATGCCTTGCAACGTGACTTGAAAATGATAAAGTTGGAGTTTGGTACTGAGCCGTCCTGAGGTTCATCGTTGCCAATTTTGGAAGAATATCTTGATCGACGAACGAACAAATTAGTCTGCATGCATCGGGGGGTGGGAGAAGGACTTCACTGACGATGATTCGGTCATTCACGATTAAGCTTTAATTGTTTCGGTTACGTTGCATGGGCCTGCAGGAATGGGGTTTGGGCACTTGGTGAAGGAGTCGCGTGAGCAGACGCTTCGGAGCTCCTACACCAGATTCGCGGAACACGCTGCCATGGCCAACGCGCAATCTGCCTACATGGTACCCAACCCTGCACACAAGTTCACCAGCCGCATGACGATGGTGAGTCAAATATCGATTAGACTTTGTAGCGCTCCGATGCATCATGAACTGCAGATCTGTATGGTACCCTCCTGCATCTCGAGAGTCTCTTGATTGCTTCTATTCTCTCTCGGTGCCTCGAGCTAGATCAGTAACTCGACTCGCAATGAGTTCGCTTTGTCTGTATGCCTTTCTTGTTTTGCCCATCTCTTTCCAGCCTCATTTCTGTTGAGCTTGTTCCCTCCGTGCCTCCATTCCTCCTTTAACCGGATGTCTCTTGACCTGTCATACGCTGTTGTTTGATTGCATTTTCGATCGAATTGCTTTACTTGCAGACTGGGAAGGCCGCTCTGAACCCTCCAGTGCCCGCCGACGTCCTTCAGTCGAATACCGTGGCCAGTTTCCAGGCAACTGCGGGTGGTAACCTGCCAGTGCCCCCTACAATGAGCGGGAGTGCTCAGAAGTGCTCTGTGAAGGATCTTTTCGATCCGGATACTTACAACTAACTGAGACCGAGAATGTCCAAAGGCACGACACAGGTGGAAGTCAAGCCATGTATGTTGAAATAAAAAGGCAACGCGCTCAAACTGCCAATGTGATCGAAGCGTCAGTAAAGTATAGCTCAACAATCCAAGGACACGGCAGCTGAATACAAAACAGAAAATGAATGATAAATCAAAGAAATGGAAAATAAATGTATGAACTTTTGATTGGTTTTACTATACTTTTGATGAATGAAAAACCTAATCAAAAACAATTCAAATATTAAATTCTTAAATAGTCAATTTAGCTTAGTAACTGGAGGGGTCTCTATATATTGCTACTACCCTATGGTAGTTTGAGAATTCCGAGAACACAATCTAAATTTAACTCTTTTTATTTTTTTTTTTACAAATTTAGGTAACATTTTTGGTAAAAAACTAAATATACAAAAACACGTTAGACAAAATATCATGTATGGAAAAAATAAAGAAGAAACTGAATATTCGAGCATGCGGAGTTCAAAGTTTGGAGTAACAGTTCGAGCAGAGCGGAGTGGAGTTTTAAAGTTACTGTATGAGCTAGTGCATAAACTATAAGGTACCATAAGGTCCACTTGGAGCGACTGAAAGCAGAATATGTAGGGGCATGAAGAACATCCTGAACCTTTGAAAAGTATGGGGATGTGAGAGCGGTGGGCTTACTTGCACGAGCCTAGGTATAAGCCAGGTATTCGGATTAACAATTGGACTAGGGGTACTTCGGATTCTTAGGAGTTTGAACTGATATACATAGCTAGAACTGGCTAAAACCGTACTTTTGATAAAATATGGTGGAGAAGACAAAAAGAAAATACAACATCCGAGCTACCGGAGTTTAGAGTGAAAGTTTGAATTTAATAGTTTAAGCAAAATGTGATAATCTCTTGAACTATCTTAAACTAAGCCGTTACTGACTCTAATACTGAGGTCCAGTGGAAGTGAATGGGAGCCGTGATGGTGACGGTGACGCAGAGTGTACTAGCTAGACTTTTGAAGGGCGGACCCGCAACGCTAAGTGCATGTACGCTAATGTATGTATATGTTAGCATATGTATAAAGATGGAGGCTAACGCAGGTATACGCTAGGGCATACGGCAGTAAAAAAAAAATAGATATGACGATGAGGCGAACTAAGGCGAACAATTTCAGAAGGAAATATTCAGAAGAAAGTTGGATAAGAACGAAAAAGAAGAATTAAGTTGGGAGGTAGAGTAGTCCTTAGTGGTTCTTAACTCTTCTTAACGGTGTCACATACAAAGTAAACAAAAGAACAATAAGGCAGAAACACACGAACGGCTTCGGCTTTTTCTCCCGCCCACCCTCTTAAGGGATGACTGGGACCACTGGGTCTGGCTTGAATTCCAGCGCGGACATTCAGGGCAGTGTTCCATAGGTTTCTTATACATAGTATATGGCCTGCTAGCCGTCCTACGGGTTGGAGTAGGTCGCTCTATAGGTGGGGGGATGTTGGGGGGGCGGTACGTAGGCCTGCCGGCGGCGCGAGCACCTGCCTCGTCTCGTGCCGATTCGGATCGGGGAGCAGGCACATGCAGGCACAGTCTGCCAGGCATATGCCAGGCATACATGGAACTGCCATAAACTGCCACAATACTGCCACAGTGTTCCCCGAGGTTTTGAGGCGGTACCTCAGGGCCGTCAGTTCAGTGTGTTACTGTGTGTGGAAACAGGAAATGATTCAGGACCATTGAATTATTAAAGGATACCTAGCCGTCTTCTTTCCTGGAGACGGCTGAAAGTGTTCTGGTTAATTCTGATTATGTTTCTCCACTTGGCGTCGGCGTTTGACAAGTTCCGGTCACACCAAACGTTGCAGACTCTTTGGTGGCCCATTGACGCATTCACGGTGGCGTAGTTCACCAATAGACCAAGTGGGTAGAGCTTCTTGCGAATTCACGCGGTTTACTTTTGAACTCAGTCAGTGAGCCAGTCTCTTTTTTTCTGAGTCAGTCAGTCAGTAAGTAAGTCAGTTGCTCACTCTGTCACACAGGCGCTCACGCTCATATGAATATTCACTCATTCGCTGACGGGGCCCCTTGCTCAATCGCTAAGACACTCGCCCAATCGCCATTCCTCTTGCCATCGCCGTGCTATGCCCTGGATATGCATGTATCTGTGTGCATGCATGTGCATCCGTCTGCCCGCAGTAGCCATCTAGGGTGTTCTGCATGGCTCTTTCACAGCTCTCTCTTGAAGGAGAGAAACGGCTCCAAATGACCTGAATGAAAGAGGTTGATGAGAGCCGAAGCATTCCCCCTGATTCTTCCCGGCCCTTTGCGTTCAGGCAGGAGGGGGACAGAAAGTGCATTGGAGGGGTATTCAAGGGGCTGCATGTTCACACAATTTTCTTGGTGTGGATGGAAGGGAATTTTTTTCACCATTCCTCCCTTTCTCTTTCTCTTTCTCAATCCTTTCTCAAAACACAAGTACGCCTGCAGGTATGAGTGACAGTGTGCCTTCCTGTCAGTGGGCCTCTCACGCTGGTGACGACACAATTGATTTCATCGTGAGGGGACAGACTTTTGATTCGCCCTCATTCGGTCGGTCGGTCGGTCGGCCATTGAGAATGAATGATTGTTGGAAGAAGTTGGTGGAGCTACCTGTCAGTCCCGCATGTGCTGGTCGTCCATATTGATGTTTTCCTCTGGTAGAAGTTACACTTTCGATGAGCTCTCCTCGCGATTGACTCAGTTGGTCAAGCGGATGGGTCGACTCAGTCAAATGAAAAGAACGAAAAACTCAAAAGAAAGGAGGAAAAGAAAGAGAAAAGTCAAGGAAGAAGGGCGAAGAAAAAGGAATAGCAAGAACAGAGGCAAGAAGAAAAGGAGAGAAAAGGGGACAATGCGAGAAGAGAAACAAAAGGAAGGAGAAGGAGAAAAGGAAGAAGAAGAAGGTAGAGGAATGGAAAAAAAAAAAAGGGAAATGACCAAATGAATGAGCGAGGAAGGCCGGCGACAAAGGAAACCGAAGGCAGTAACACACACTCACAAACAGGACAAGCGAGGATTGTCCTTCTCCTTCCTGAGTGCGTGCAGGCCGAGTGAGACACAGAAAGGATGTCGCTGTTGCTGTTGGACTCTCGGGAAAAATTTTGTCGGTCGGCTTCGGTGATGATGCGTGCTCTGTTTTCACCGCCTTTCTCACATCGATTTCAGTAGCTACTTACTCTCCCTTTCCCCCCCACCCCACCCCTTCTCTCTCCCTTTCTCTCCCTCTTTTTCTGTGTGTGTGTGTGTGTGTGTGTGTGTGTGTCGGGTGTGTGTGTGTGTGTGTGTGTGTGTGTGTGCGTGCGTGCGTGCGTGCGTGCGTGTGTGTGTGTGTGTGTGTGTGTGTGCTGCCTTTTCAGATTGTTGTCCGTCGTGAGCAAGAGAGAGAGAGGAACGAACACCTTTCCCGTCTTCCCTTCTTCCGTCCTCGATCTGCCGTCTTGATTGCCCTTCGCATCACTTGTGCCGACTTGGAGTTCCAGACTGAGACTGATCGAAGGATTTCTTTCCTTCCTTCCTGTTGCGCCATCTCAACTGGCATGGAAGCCGCCGATGAGGAGAGAAGATAGAAGCACAAATGTGTGCATGCATGCAGGTGGGTTGAGGATCCGGACAACGTCGCAGACATTCTCGAGACCTTCAAGGACAGGGACAGGGAGTCCGAGTCCGATCACACAGGGGGGAATGGAGATGCGGGCATGCGAGGAGAGGGGCAAATGCAGCGACCAGGGCAGCAGCACACGCAAAGGGTTGGACGGAGAGGAGGAAGAAGACTGGTGACGCTCGGCCCCCCGGAGTTCCTCACCCCTGGCTTCATTGATCTCCACATACACGCACCCCAGTACTCGTATACAGGCACTGCAACGGACAAACCTCTGATGGAGTCAGTGTGTACTCGAGTCATTGAGGGAATGGATGAGTAGGATGTGAATGTGAAAAAAACAAAAGGCTGTTGGTTCCGGCTTCTCCTCAACCTGCAAATCATTTGCCTTCCAGATCAGTCTGCAGCGCATGAGAAGTCTGCAATGAAATAATTTGCTCGGCCTCCTGCACCCTGCCCTCATTCTATCCTTACTGACTTGTCGGACAAAACTTGACCCTCTTCCCGTTGTCGTTCTTCTTTCCTGCGGTCTCACTCTTTTCCCCCCTCCAGTTGTCT
>JAHBMJ010000064.1:42144-52144 GCA_018398765.1 Chromera velia | reverse complement strand
AGTCGATCAGTGAGTCGGTCAGGAAGTGAGGAAGTGGGTTCATACAGGAGAGTAGAAAAGAAGGCAGGCACGTAGTGTGTGTACGCACACACGCTTGTTGAGTCTGGTGGCTGCTTTCTTCAGGAAAACATTTCATCAAGAAGTTTTTCCTTTGCCTGTGTGAGTATGTGTGTGTGTATGTATGCATGTATGTATGTATGTATGCATGTATGTATGCATGTATGTATGTATGCACGTACATCTGCAAGGATGCACTCACCCATGTGTGCATGTATGTATATCTTCATGTATGTCTCTGTGTATCCAGAAATTTGTCTGTGGAGGAGGAACTTACGACTGGGTCTTCATTCCTCCGTGGGTGTACATACATTTGTGTAATCTGCACGTCCATGTGTGTCTGCCTACCTGTCTGTGTCTGCAGGAGGACGTGATGCGACTAGGGTTGGACCGTCTGATCGTCTTCAGCGTGCTCAACCTTTTGTCTGACGCTCCGACGGTCACGTGGGGACTGGAAGCGGTCAGTCAGGCAGTCAGGCTGTCAGGGAGGGAATGGATGGATAGATCGACATAGATTTGGCTCGCCAACGCGGCAGGCAGAGCTGGGTTGACGCACAAGACAAGATACAGAATCTCTGCTCCCTGATCAGATCTGAGATTTTCCCCCTTTCCCTCCTTCCTTCTTTCCTTCCTTCCTTCCTTCCTTTCTTTCTTTCTTTCTTTCTTTCTTTCTTTTTTTCTTTGTTTCTTTCTTTCTTTCTTTCTTTCTTTCTTTCTGCTTCTTTTGACTTATTCTTCAGTCGTCTTCTGATCGTAAGAATGACGTCTGACACTTGCATCAATACATGCTTTTCGCGTGGAGAGGATTTGGGTTCAAAAGCAAGAGACCGGACGCTGTGTGCTTCTCTGTCTGACCACATGTATGTTCATTTATACCTGTACACCTGCCTATGCCTTGATTTGTTTTCTGTTCATGCATACAGTTGGCCGCCCTCGCAGAAGGCGACTCCCGTCTCCGTCTCGCTCTTCTTGGTTCTGGAGCTCCCTGTGTTGCTGTCGAGGCACTCACCTCTTTCAGGCCCTTTCTTCTTCGCGGAACGCTCTCAAAGGCCCTAAAACCCACCCCAGACGCAAAAGAAAAAGACCCGCAGGGAAGTGGGAAACAAAGAACGACAACCAGCGAGCCAGATGGTCGAACAGCCTGCACAGCAGCATGTCGTCTCCTCTCGAGTCTGGCCGCGGGAGGTCCAGAAATTCTCCTGTCACTCGGGGAGAGACGGGCAATTCTGAAGGAGTTGCTCCACACTGCCGCGTTGAGACTAGAGGCACCTGAGCATGCAGGCCTGCACCCACTCGCAGCAGCTGCCCCGAATAACTTAGGTCTGTACGCATCCCTCCCCTCTTCAGTGCTTCCCATCTTCGCCCCCTCCCTCCCTCTCTGGGACCTCAAAATGCTCTGCAGTCCCGCTGCGTGCTCTGTTGCCGATGGGGGCCTGCGATCACCCCTGTCAGAAGTTCGGGTTCTCGACGATCGTCTCGAGACAGACGAGTGGGGAGAGTCGGATGATGAGGAAGAGATGGAGGGGGAAGAGAAAGAAAAAGAGAGGATCAGGGAAGCTGAAAATGAGGATTTGCTGGTTTCGGACTGCCTGGCTTTTGGTCATTATCTAGATTTCCCCACTCTGCCCCCTTCGTCCTCCCACCCCCCCTCTGGAAGTCTGAAAAGGGGGTCTGTGCACGGACACGCACAGGGACTCGGGTGGGCGGGGAGTTCCTTTCCTTCTTCCCCTGGGCTGATGGCCCCGCCGCCACAGCCATGGAGGGGTCATGTGGAGGAGAGGGAGACGGAATTACGAGGGTCCCCTGCTGAGGCGCTGCTCCTTCAAAAGAGGCTGACAGGGGTGATGCACCCAGGGGGGGGTCCTGGAGACTCGTTGGCATCCGTCTTTGCTTCTGCAGGGGGGGGGAAGCACAGACGGAAGGGATCGAGTGCAAAGAAGAGCACCGCATTTGCGGGTACAGATATGCTGGGAGGGCCCCTGTCTGTCAATCTTGGGGGGGGCAGCTTTGGGTGTCTGGTTGATGAGGAGACGGGGACTGCAGCGACGGAGTGCCTGTCTTGCCTTGCGTGGGGGAATGCAAAGGTGTCTCTGTCTCTCCTGGCAAGAGGGGGAGTTTCTCTGTCAAGACTGCTCACAGCAGCCGGTAAAGGTTCTCCGATTCTCCTTACAGCCACCCTCAGGCTTCTTGCCTGTGCTTCCGTCTCCATTTTGCCCACTGAATTGGTCCCTTCCATCCTCGTCTCCCCCAATGTCTGCGTGTGTGCCGACAAGTACGCAGTCTCAAGAGGTCCTCTCCGTCTGACCATTCCAATGACACACGAGGCCACAGCAACACTAGAGAAAGGACGGGGCCTGCTGCATGGGGAGAGAAGGGAGAAGATATGCGAGGAGACACTGGGTCGGCTGGTGGCGTTGACGTGTGCCGCGTTGGAGACGGGATCCCGGCACGAGAGCCTGGCTCAGTGGGCCGTTGTGTTCCTTTGGAGCGTGCAGGTTCGTCAGGGAAGGGAGAGGAAATTCGCTTGGTGGTTGCCCTCTGGCTCATGTGGGCGAGAAGAGAAGGAAATGATAAAAACATAAGACATTTCTGGATATTTTTAGATTTTTGACAAAAAGAATGAGCATTGTCTAATGGGAATTCCTTCGTTTGAAGTGACCAGACAATCTTCTCTTGAAGTGTCGATGCGCGGTTTGTGATGCTCCAAAGTAACCTCTATTGCCTGTTGTTGGGTTTTCCTTCCTTTGTTTCTGTATGTGTCTGTCCTTCTGTCTCTCCGCCTCACCGTCTGTGTGTCTGTATGTATTCCTGTTTCCCTTTAATGTCTGTCCTGCAGATGGGAAGGGAAGGACGGCTGTTCCTTCCAGATTCGACTCTGGACGTCGTCACTCAGGTCGGTTTGCTGCTGCTCCAGTCGAAGGAACTTCCCTTCCCCTTTTATGCTTTTGAAACGGCTCCTGCATACCCTTCGTTTCCTCCCTGGCTGGCTCACACCTCTGCTCGCTGCCCGCTCAATCGCATGCATGCAGGCTCTCCTTCGGTTCTCTCGGAACTCCTCTCTGCAAGTCTGCGGCAGCCAGCTTCTGGAGACGGCCAGAGCGCACAGGGCCCTCCTAGCACAGATGCTCGGGGACTGTCTGCACGGGAGGGCTGCTGCTTCTGCCGCAGCGGTGCACAAGCCTGTGCTTGCAGCTGGGGGAAGGGCCTGAGGAAATTGAAGTCCTCAGGCTGGCTTGATTGTGATGTATATAGCATTCAAAAACCTGTGTGATCAACGCAATGTCCTGTGTTTGTACTTGCAATTTGCTAAAAATGTAGTAAGTCGTACTAAATAATGAAAAAAAAATTTAAAACTGAAACATGGTCATTCTTATTCAATATTGTTAAGATAATTCCTAGGATGATTCATATTAAAATTCATAATCTGTACATATTATTTTAAAAAAGAAACATGTACTATACAATAGGCGTGGTCCAGCGTAGTCTTTAGTTAGTTTATTTGTTTGGTTAATTAATTAATTCACATATTTACGCAAGACTGGACTATAAAGAGACTTAACTAACTAACTAAATTAAAACGTATATCATAGTCGTGGTCTTCATTGACTCTTCAATTTAGTTTAGTGTTTCAAACTGCAAAACCTCATAATTGAAAGCTTGATCACCTATCGTGCGCATGTCACATGTCATCAATTTTTAATTATCATCTGTAGTATAAAACAGTATAAGATACTATAGGTGATTATGAAGCTATATGAAGCACATCATGACGCTGGAGGAAGGTAAGGAGGGCTCGGGGGCGCAACCACGCGTCAAATCTGTGCAGCTAGCAACTGTTAGCTTCTAGCTTAGTTTAATTACTAAATGTTAGTTGGTTCTTCGTAAGTTTATAAACTAAACTGAATTAAACTAAGTTTTACTAACTAAAGGTAGATTTAACAACGCGGTAGGTAGGTCTGATGATTTTCTTTATTTTGGTGCTTGACTGGAAAAAATAAAAAGTGAAATGCACTAAATTGATTTTGCTGAGGTGTTTCAACTAGTGTTTCAATAGTAACGTAAAGCCACTCATGCAGGGAGACCTCCCTGAATTCTCAGAGAGGGCAACTTTCCTTCTCTCTGGGCCTTTGCGACTGTCTTTCCCAGTCTGTCTGCATCTGTCTGTGCATTTTTTATTCTCAGGGTTTCTAGACCCACCAGAGACCCACGCTGGATCTTCTCAAAGAACGCATCCACCCCGTCTGGGCTCATCGGGTTGCACTGCACATCCAGAGTTCTGAACAGAGGAAGACGAAGAGGCTGAAGAGCCTCAACCAGGCAGGTTGCAGTGGCATCGGCCATCAAACAATTCCCCAGATACAGCGCCCGGAGCGATGGAAGCTTTCCGAGACAGAATGCACCCCCCATGGCCTCGATTCCACTTTTCTGACGACCTGCTTGAGTGCAAGACAGGGCGAGGGACTCAAGATTACGCACCGCCCCCTCCAATGCACAGACCCCCTCCATCAAAACCTTCAGTCCCTCAGGCCCAAATTCATTCTCGGATAAATCCATTCTCCTCAAATTTGGCATCTGCCCCCTTCTGATGATACCCCCCACCCACCAGAGGTCACTATCATCTAGATCCAGACTGTTCAGCGAGAGACTCTGGAGAGACGACATAGGGGTCTCCAGCTTCAAAATGGAGGTGAAGAGTGGGAGTTTCTGGGCGTCCTGAAGGGTACTATCCATGGCTACATTTCGAATCGAGAGATGCCGAAGAACCTTTCCCAGCTTTCCTTTCTCAAGAGCCTTTGCCAAGGCAACCACCACTTCACCCTCTCCTCCCACGTCCCACAACTGCAAATCCACGCGCTCCAACACACACCCCTCTGCTGCTTCAATGAGTGCCGACAGAAATGCCAGGGCTTCCTGCATAACTACTAAGGAGACGCTTAGGTGTTTCACAAAAGAAAACTCTCCACTTCCCAAAACTGCAGCATGAGAGACAGAAGCCCCGCTGACTCCAAGAAAAACCTCCTCCAGAGGCGGCCTCTCTTGTTTCTCTGCAAATGCTCGAAGCAATGAACCGAGACATTCCTTGGGTACAGCCCAATTGTCGAGATTCAGACGCGTGAGAGAAGGTAAAAGACAACGACGTAGAACCCCAGCAAGCATCGAGCACTCCAACGGAAGCACATCGAGACCATCCAAGTCCAGACTTTCAAGTCCAACCAGGTCTCCTCTGCTAATTGCAGCCACGACCTCCACCATACAGACCTGCGCAGGCTTGCAAAAGGAGACTTTTAATTCTCGCAGAGAGGGCACAACGTCTCTACGCAGAATCAAGGACAACCCGTTCCCAGACCCTATCCGGAGGCCTACAAGGCTGAGAGTCTGCAGCTTCAGCGGTCTCACGCTGTCACAAGACGACAAAGCGGCCCCGAACGACCGCATGCCGTCTCCGTCCATGTCCGTGTTACCAATTCTGTCGAGTGACAGATGAAGGAGGTTCGACAATCTGCCTGCCTCTGCTGCTTTGCTCAGCTCTTTGAGACCTGTCTCACCAAAGTTGGTGTCTGCAAGCAAATGCAACAACCACGGTCGGTATGATTTTCTGATCCTACCCAAATCACCGACGTACACTTCAATCTCTCAACATGCAAATATGGGTTAGAACAATACACGCAACCGGAAGGGAACTGGGGGGGCATCAGACTGACAGTCTGCTCTACATGAGACAAACAGCACAGAGGTGGATCTCTACATCGAACAAAATCAACAAAGCAAAAAGATGAGAACGAAATGGTGATGCAGATGCAGATCTACATTTGGACGAACACACACTTTCCCTCTTTCCAGTCAGTTTTAAACTGCACAAGATACACTTAGATCGCTAGATGAATTCTTAACATGCACAAACAAGATCAAGGTTCCACGTGCATGCAGAAACCGACAGGAGCCCATGCAGAGCTCCCTCCCTCGAACTCTCTCGAGCGATCCATCAGAGAATTGTTCATCATCAGTCACTGACTGTTGCTTGATAGCAAATAAATTAATTCAACAAAAAATGAGGTGAGGGAATTTCAAGGACGATCGAAACGGAAGGAAGGAAGTTCTCTCTCAGTCTCAGTCGTCTGACTTACGTTGAAAGGACAGTCTCTGGATGTTCGTGGGAAGATACTGGAAAAGGTCGGTTTCTGACGGACTAATTGACCCAGCTGGATCGACAGACAGGCAGACATGTACCCGAACTTTCTTTTTCTTCCTTTCGTTCCCAGACACGCACACACAGACACACACACACGCACGCACACCACACGCACACACACACACACACACACACACACACACACACAACCACTCACTCACTCACTCACTCACACAAACAGACAAACACACACACACACACACACACACACACACAGAGAGAGAGAGAGAGAGAGAGAGAGAGAGCGAAAGGATCAAGAAAAGAGAAGTGTTGTCTTTTCAAATTCGCCCTGCCCACCTTGAAGGAAGGCGACCCTCTGAATTTCAACGCCTTCACACAATCAAACATAGAAGAACCCCACCGGCCCCCTTCGAGTTACACCCCACAGCCTGAAGTTACAAAAGCTCGAACATCTACACACACACACACACACACAATGCATCCAAACAGCCAGCGGAACGCACCGAGACAGAGTTCCTCCATGGAAAGGGGAAGCGAGTGAAGAAGAAGAAGAAATGCCTTCCCAGCAGACAGGGTTGAACCTGAAAGCAGACAAACAATCAGGCAATTCTTCCAACCGAATTTCCATCATGAATGTTTTCACTTCGGCGTCATACTGCTCTTTTGGCTTTCCCAGTGTCCACAGACCTTCCGAAATCGAATGACCCCTTCTCGGATCGCAACACGGACCGACGTACAGACGGAGAGAGAGACGTCGATAAGAGCTACAGAAGACGCTCGAGCAGAACACGAACTCGAAAACAAAGCTGCACGAGCTTCGCTTGGCGTGGTCCCTCAAACGCACTAGGTGGACGCAGAAACCCTGGGCGCTGCGAGGAGAGCATTCCAGCATCAAGTCTTCTTCCCTTCGAGGCTTCTCAAGCAAAGCGAAGCAAAGCAAAGTACCACGAACGAACCAGAAAAGTCCAGTCGTTGAAAAGGAAGCCGAACTTTCCGCTGCACACAGATGCATGGATGGATGGATGAAGACATTGATTCAGTGTTAGGACGGAGACAGACAGACCCAACAATAAATTTACGCATCGATCCGGAGATTGAATCCTGATCAGCGCAACCGTCCAAGAAATCCTAGTACAGGACTAATCCACCGGAGAAAGCAAAAAGGAGCCTGGGGGAGAAAACGGCTCCTGTGTCCATAAGCGAAGGCTGAGACAACTGAGAATCGAACAGAGCCTCAGACAGAGCGACAAGAAAAGTGATGGCTAAGCAAGGATGTGAAGAAAAAACCTGTGACAGAAAGGCCAGAACGTAAAGGAATTCGACGGAGGGATGCGAGGGGGAATGGGGAGTGAACGAGAAAGAGAAATTCACTGAGAAATCAAAAACTCTGAGGCAGAGAGTGTGACTCGTGTCTGATTTGTACTTTCTGCTCCAACTGCTGCAAGTGTGCCTCTGCCTCTTTCAGAAGTGTTGTCTGTCTGTCTGCCTGCCTGCCTGCCTGCCTGTCTGCCTGCCGACCTTCCGAATGAAGACACAGATCAACCACGCGATCCCAAACGTGTCCCGTCTCCTCAAGAATGAAGAGACGGCCTGCATACATGCATGCATGCGTGCATGCATGAGTTGAAAAGTAACAAACCAACACGACGTCAAGGTGAGGGCTGTATCGATCAATGTTAGATCTGCGCTCGGCGAGGAGTGGAGAAGCAGAAACAAGAAGACACTTCAGTAAAGAAAGATGGATACAACCCCCCCCACCCACACAGTGACTGAATGCAAGACGTGCACTGCAGTTGCTCTTGTGGCCGTGGGTGTGTGGGAGGGAGGTTTGAGAGGAATGAGTGGCACATGCAGGGTGTACATGCACCCTGAGTATAGATGCACTCATGTGATGACCCTCTGAACAGACAAGTGAAGCAAGACAAAAGGGAGAAGGAGCGCGGATGATCGAGGAGTTCATGTGCGAGGTAACCGCCCACGCATGCATCCGTACTGGATGGAAAGACAGACAGCACGTGAATAGGCAACAGGGATGCAGACGAGTTGGCCAGGCACCTAGAGGAAGAAAAGGACGTATAGGCAGACAGAAAGACAGCGAGTGACCTCAGAGGATGGTCTCGAATCTTTGAGGAGAATGCATATCTCAGGCGCTCCCGTCTCGTTCTCGAGGAGAATGCATATCTCAGGCGCTCCCGTCTCGTTCTCTTGGAGGATCTCTTCATTTTCGTGCGCCTGCGTGGGGTCTTGCACTGCTTCACCTTCACCTTCCCCGCAGATAGCTGCGTGCATGCATGCACGGATTCCATGTGATAGGCATGTATGCACCTTTCATGTAGTCCACGCATAGCGAGGGGCAGACAGATCCGTGAAGAAGAGGTTGCAAGCAAACCCACCGTCTACCTGCAGACTGAGCCCCCCTCTCTCCATGGAGACAGAATCGATGCAGCAACGCAGCCCGGAGCCTGAGGTCTTTCAATGGTGCATGGACAAGGGGGTTCTTCTGCTTTTTTGCTTGCAGGTATACAGGCAAGAAGGGACTTTCAATGGGAATTCTCTCTTTTGTTTTTCTCTTTACTTCACGATGCAGGAGTGAATATAGGAGCAAATGAATGCTCCCTGGGTCGACAACTCTGTCGGTAAGGCGACACAGCAAGCACCGATCGCAGTCTCTGATACATGTACTTATGCGTGCTCAGTACGCATGTCGTGAATGCCAGCAATGCAAGTTAGGAGTTGACCACTGCTCACGTTTCTGTACGTTTCTGCTAGTTGGGGAGGTCGACAATAGTGCACGAAGGTCAGACACATATGGCTAGCTCGCGCGGCCGGCATCGTGCGGCCGGCACAACACGCTGCGTCCAAAAATTAAGGGGCTGCTGGTTTCAAAAGTGGGCCGCTGGCGGCATGCTGGCGGCTGGCTCCAAAATTTAAATGGGCGCGGCTGGCGGCTGGCTATGGCTGGCTCCAAAAATTTGCCTGCAGCACGTGCATGATGCAAGGAAGGGTGCTCATATGGCGCTCATGGGCGCTCAGTGTTAAATCGTGCTTCAAGATTTCCTTATGCCAGACACTCCTTACTGTGCGACAGAGCCCTGGTGTCACAGTGAGGGTTGGCGCTCTGCCACGCATGGTTTGTGTCGCCTTTAATGTCTTTGTTCGCGATTGTTGCTGACTCTCTAACATGCTGATGCGTATCCGTCTCCTGATTCAGTCACCAGGGCAATGACCTCAAAGCGCGCACAGGCGCGTCCGAACAACTCTCAGGGGGGAGCACAAGTACAGAGAGCGTCCGCAGCTGCTGAGAGGACTGCGTGGAGCGCGGCGCCCTCGGGCGGTTTCGACCACCTCGTGTGGCAGGACAAGGAACTGCACTTCGATGCCCAGCCGTCTCTCCTGCAGCTGAGGAAGGCAGAGGTTGTTGTCGAGAAGTTCGAAGCGGTAGAGGACACCAAAGTGAGTCCGGGAACAGATGAGTATGTACGTGTGCTGCTGGTGTATATGTGTCAAGGAAGCCTCTTGGGCCAGGCGGGTGAACGTTGTGATAAGAGAGTCGGCAAGGAGTCATGTAGACGGCTGCCTAATTGTTCTGACACCTAGCTTATAGGTGGCGTGTACAAGCAGCATTCCATATATTCTTCTATCTGCTTTCGGTACTCTGACTGGTGGCAGAGCCGCACGTCCAATGACCCTTGATCAATCAGGTGGAGAGTTTCTGTTGCATCATCCATTTGGTTTGTTTGTGTCTCTGTCCGTACTCTTTTGATGTTTATGGAACCCGACCCCCCCCCCCCC